>CP139501.1:26772481-26791439 GCA_021014915.2 Artemisia tridentata subsp. tridentata | reverse complement strand
AAGGCTTCTCAGAGATGGTTCTCTTGGATGGAGAGGGAGGCTGGATTTTCTTGGGCTTTTTGGATAGGAGATCTTCGATTGAGGCTAAAGGGTCCTTGGTGGCTTCGGCAAGAAACGGGTACTCTGCTGTAGTAAATGCATTACCAGCTTCATCATATTCTTTCTCAGAATTTGGACGGTAGTAAGACACCTTCGACAACACAACTGGTTTCTTGGTTTCTGCTATTTCCTCCAGAGTTGTGCATTTACCGTAGAATATGGCTGCATTCACCAGCTTCCCCACAACTGCTCCCACCTCATCACTATGGTATAACTCCATAGCAATATAAGGGACAACCTTCGAGACCACCTCAGCCCTATCTCTTTTCAAGCTCTTGCATTCAAGATTCAACCCATCCATATCTTGGAAAAGTTTGGTTTCATTCTCTTTCAACCTAGCCCTCTCAGTTTCCAGACCAATACACTTAGACTCTAGAGCAGAAATCTGAGTCTTATATCCAGCAGTCTGGGCCTCTTCCATCTTTAACTTACCCTGCGACTCTTTGAGCTGTCCTTCGAGACTGCTCATCTTGGCACGCAGGGCCTCATATCTAGGGTGCTTCTCAAAATCTGCCATGGCTGCATCACACCTGGCCTCCAACTCAGCATATTTCTTTTCTCTATCCTCCTCCCTGGCAATAACAACAGCAACCTCCTCCTTAGCCTCTCTGACCTTGTTAATTAACTCCCTTGTGCGGAAGTTCAACTGGTTATCCAGCATAGCCTGCCTAGTGTAGCTTTTATCATGAAGATCACAAAGCTTCTCGATAGACATCTCGCCCAAAGATCTCCTCCAGGAAACATGGGTGACATTTTCAACCAGCAATCGGCAGGAAAGGGCATTCGACAATTCCTTGGTGTTTGGCAACCCTACATAAAACATCATCATAAGACAGCTACCACATTGAGAAGAAGATAGTCAGGAATGCTTTATTTACCATAAATGTCATCATCATCAACAATTTCTTCAGTGGAATACATAATGGCTTTCCCCCGAGACTTCTCTGTTTTCTGCATGGTGGTTCGGGAAGTAGGAGTAGGAATGTTCAATTTCCTTTTGGGGGCAGCCTTTGCACTGGTACCTTTCCTAGTCTGAACTCTATCAGCAATACTGGAAGACCCTACAATCTTCAGCTGGTCACTCCCGGAAGGAGTATCATCAGAGTCACCAACATCCTCCACAAGTTGGGGGGTTTCCTCAGTATTAAGGGGCTTGGTCGGGGGAAGCACAACAAGAGGTTTAGGTGGGGAGACATCAACATCATTATTGTTCACAGATATAGACGGAGATCCCACTCCGAAGCTCACATCTTTGGGATCTTTTGGGATAAAGCTCACTTCTTTGGCACCTCCGGATACCACAAAATTCCTAAAAGCCATTTCTGCAAAAACAAACGCAAAGGAGATGAATATCAACAGATAAGTTATTTATTCTAAGAAAATAAGATTTGTACATACTTTTTCCTTCACAAATAATTTCAGGTGATGACGGAGACCCGTCCCAGCTGTCACTTAAACCAGCCATGTACAAAATAGGCTCTGGAAACGTCTGGACATTAGCAGGGTGACGTGCAAGACGCTGGTACAAAGGGTCGCTCCTTATCTCATAGGGAAGAGGGTCATTGTACTTCTTCTCATCATACATGTTTGCTTCGTCCAACAATGCTGGATACTCAGGAGGTATGATTGTACTTTCAACATAGAAAAACTGTCCTTTCTAATTTCTAATATTTGAAAAGGGTTTCGTCACAAGAACAGGCACGTCATGTTCACCCCTTTTGGGAATGGTTACCCAATCTCCACCAGGATAGAGATTCACAAAACCTCTAAGCACCTCTAACGTGGGTTTATATCCGTATGCTTTACACATTACGATGTAAGTGGTCAACTTAGCAAGACCAAAAGGGTTTAACCTAGAAATATGCACCTGATAGTATTGTAGAAACTCTAAAATCAAGGGGTGAATGGGTATCCTAAGATTTGATTGAGTGAATGCATGCACATACAAACCCACAAACCCTTTGGGAGCATCGAAAATATTTTGTTTCTTACTAGGGAGCATGATTTTGTACTCCGAGGGTATAGGGTAATCGCGCAGAAACTCAGATAAGGCTTGTTTTGACAAGGTACAGGTCTGTTGCCTAATAATTCTCTTAGCGGCCATGCTCATATTAAAAGAATAAAAGATCAAGGAAGGGTGATCGGAATTTTACCTTTTCGTTCCAACGGAAGCACAAGATTGCAGAGCAATGTGTATATTTTGGGCGGAGGTAAAATGAGCTAGGGTTTAACTATTTTGGGTTTATATACCCAGACGGTTTTGATCCCAAGCGCACACGTGTACACCTAACTTTGAAGATCTTGCGGATCTTAAACGGGCAATTAAATTTTGAAATGATGTTTGCTAGTATCGATTAAATAAGCCGTTTGAGTTTACAGATCAAGTGGGAGGATAATCATTAGCCCGCATTAAATGCGCGGTTTAGTTTGTCATTTATTATTGCATGAGAGTGTAATTTAATAGGCATAATGCATGTTGATTTTTTGAGTCGAATGCAATTTATACTTGTACGTATATATCACTTTCGACTGGGGGGCTTGATGATGTACCCTCCGAACGGGTCGAAGGACTCCCCTTCGAGCCTGTAGAAAGCCCTCCCTTCGGAGGCCCAGGTTAATCTCCTAACACGTTTCATTGGCATAAAACCATTCGTCTACGAAGTGGTTACCATGTGGGAACCCGCCAATCGAAGCCCTAAACCCTTCGGGGTATCCCTCTCGAAGGGACTACAACGGAGAACCCTCTTGACCTGGTCATACCCATGTCTCCTCTTCCTTTAGGCCTTCCCGCCAAAATAGAGATCGTGGGCTACAAAGCCCTAGTGGTTACCACAAATCATGGGACACCCCCATGATCTCCGAGCAAAGTGCAACCGCCCACTAAGTCCTATTTCTCTCCTATAAATAGCTTAGTCGGGCCAAGACGATGTAAGTTAACTTCACTCTCTCAATTTATGACCTACTTATCATCACACATACTTACTCGCACGCCGGAGGTGGTTCGCAGGGTCCAACCCCTGCGCAATCCCTTAACGTAGTATCTTGGTATTTCTTATTTCAGGTTAAGAACAAGCTTGGCGCAACTTCAACACCCCATAATTCCTTTGATCACCATCGAAGGCATGGTAGTGCATTTTATTGTATAATCAGTAAGGAAAAGAGCTAGATATACTTACACGTTTATGTATTCGATTATATGGATATTTTGGCAAAATGACTTGTAAATGAAATGTTAAGGCTCCTCCTCTTTTCAAGCCTTCTCAAGACCTTTATCTAGCTACTAAATGGGCTATAGGATCAGTGGATAAGTGGGTATGGCTGCTCTTGGTGTGGTTCGATTGCTATGGATATAGTATGGGGCGTTTGGTTTTGCTATTTATAGAAGGAATGAGATTAGGGTTTCTAGAAGGGCTATGTAAAACCCAAAATTTAACATAATCCGAAATGACAAAAATGCCCTCAAATTTAAACTTTACGAACATATGAAAATCATATAAGTGATATTAAATTGTACCTTAACCTAATATAAGTTATATTCTAAGTTATGTAATAGATTAAACTACCAAATGAAAACTTTACATTATACATTTAATGTACAAAATAAATTCCCTACATCTTGGTCATTCTAGGCGCCATTTTTGTGCCATACATTTAAAAGAAATTTTCGGCCCATATCTAAATAAATGAAGAGATAATAATGCATTCTTTGAGCCCATATTGATAATGGATCCTTGCCTTATTTGTGCCAAACCAATACACGGTTCCCTTTTATTTTTTTTATAACCGAACATAATAAACCCTAGTTACTCTCTCACCAAAAAATCTCGACCTCTTTTTTTTTCTCTCTTGATCGATCCATTGCAGCAGCCAAGTGGGGGGTTTTGGTTGTGTTCTTGTTCATTTGTATCAAAGGTAATATCATCCTCATCATGTTAATCCATTTGGAATTCTTGCAAAACCTTAATCGACCCATTTTTCCTCTTGTTTTTCTGCTGTGCGAATCAAAGGAGAAGAAGGATAGGAGAAGTTGGTGTTTCGTGTGGTGTTCTTGTGTTTTGATCACGCTACGAGGGTATTGTATCATCCTCCCTTGTTCAATCTTCGTCGTATTCTTGTGTCTTGTCGAGTTTTGATCATAAAATCATAAAAGCATAAACTACATAAAATGATGAAAGGTGCACATGAAATAACAACTATTGTGAATTGGTGTACGTGTATGAATCTGAAATTAAATGGTTATGAACATGTTAAAATATGTTATGATCGACCTAAATAAGTATTAAGCCCAACAATAATCATTTTATGTCAATATATGATCATTTGTTCATCAAAACCCTAACCACTTACATGAATTTATGAAACTGCTGCTGATCTGAAAAACTGTCCGACTTTAATCGGCTGTAATTAAATGATGTGAACGCGTTTTTAGGTGGTTTTTGAGTCTAGAAACAAGTTCAATGAAATAGCTTTCTGGGAAAATTGATCTTGTATTTTTTTGAGGTCGGGAAGGCACTTTTTCTAATTTATGAGATCGGATGTCAAAACTGTATTTCGGGTTACGAAAATTCACCTGTAGCTTATGATTTTTAATTTGGAATCTATAACAAGTTATGACCTAAAATTTCTGCAGAATAATATTTGGAATATAAGTTAGTTTTTATGATTTTTGTGGATTTTTATAAGTTATTTTGATGGGGCTGTGAACTGTTTACTTTTCGTATGTTAAAATTTATCAGTAATCTGGACGACTTGACTAAAAGTATTTTTGGACTATAGTTATGCTTAATAATAAATTCTGGAAAAATTAGGGTAAGTTCTTAAGAAATCTGGGTACTTTTGTGAATTTTTGGGAATTTTTATCCTGAGTTCTTATAAGGATTAAAAATCGTGTAAAACAGGTCTAATTTGTGTGTAAAATCTATGAAAAGTTTTAAGGATATTAAAAAGGTGTTAAATGTTTATTTTCAAACTAAAGGGTTTAAATGGTCATTTTTCTAAAATTAAAGGACTTAACTTGTAAAAACATGTAACTTGATAATATTTACATTTTACACCCTAATCTTATCATAATGACACTATTAACCCTAAACTTGTTATAATTGCATAATAAATCCTAAAGTTATATAATCAACATTATGAACCTTGAAATAATATCATTGTCACATTTGAATAGTTAAACTTATGATATTCTGAATATGGGAACCTACTAATTCTGGAAACTTACTAAGTCGGGAAACCTAATAAAAACATAAATCTGTTAAAAATAGAAAGTTACTTAAAATGGAAAGATAACGAAATCTGTAGATTGGAACCAATAGTAATTCTGTCTTTTACTCCTCTAGGTCCGAAGAAGGAGTGACTGATTTTCCTGTCAGTGTTTGTTTTGTGATTCTGCTTACTTGGTTAATAAGGTACAGATATTCTGACCTTCCTTATAAGGTTTCTCATGATCTCTTTCATTTTTCTGATCTGTCAGTTTCTGTATTAATGCCATTGCTATGATCCCCTTTACTTGAACCTTTCATATGATTTCCCTTGTTTATAAATCCCTGATTAGAACCTTGTTATAAGAATTTGAATATGAACCTTTCTGATATGGTATCTGATTCTGAGTTCCCTTGATAAACTGAACCCTGTTTTATTCCTTTGATACTTGACATGATTCGTTCCTCACCTTGTGACCTGAATATGTAAACCTCTGAATACCCCGAAGATTCATTTTGACATTATAACTGAAATTGGAAACTTTCCTTGATGATATGTAAATGTTTTTGAGAAAAGCTTTTGAATACGATGCTATACCAACTTTGAATTGAAACTGCACTAAAGGTTTTATGAAAATCTCTTTTAAAGACTATATTTATAAAAGGTTTTACTAAACATCATTTTATGAAAGTCACTGAAAGATTATTTTAAATACAAGTTTAATATGAAACCTTTGAATTAAATCTTTTCTATGAATCTATAAACCTTTTGATTATGGACCTTTGATATGACCTATTGAACGTTGATTTGAACCTTATTCTAAACCTGGTTATAAACTCTTGTTTTGAAACTTAATTTGAACTTTGATATAAGCATTAATCTGGTATACTATTTCTGAACCTGGACTTGAACATTGTTATAAACTCTGGTATAAACCTATCTGATTTCTGAACCTCTGATATACACTTCTGTAACATCTGACATGGACCTTATAATCTGAACCTTTTGACATGACCCTCTGTTTATGACATGATACTTGACCTTTGACCCACGGTTTGATACCCGAGCCACCTCACTAGGCATGAGGGTTTCATGTCCATGTCATTGATGCACCGATGGCATGACTCTAGGGCAGGAGAGTGATGACCTGTCCCGTCCCTGACTTTATTTTATCTGGTGTGTATTGGTAGACTCTGGCCACCTGGGGCGTATGGATGCATCCTAGATCTGATCTGATTTCTGTTATCTGTTTATATTATCTGTTATATCTCTGGTGACTGATGGTGTGTGCGATACACGTCTTTCACATATCTGGGAGCTAGCTACTCCATTTGATACATGAGGACACCCCTCATATTATCTGGTTACTGAGAGGACACCCCTCTGATTGATGATGATGGCATGGTTATATATATTATATCTCTGTTTCTGGGCTCATGGTGGATTACTGTTTACCTTTACCATATACATTACTTACCTTTGACCATTATTATACCTTGCACTATTTCCTTTTACCTTTACCTACTTATTATTCCCTATCCTTTATCCTTACTCCTTTATTTATCCTTTGATTCTGATTATATCTGCATGACATATATTTCTGACACTCTGTACTATTCTTTATTACTGCTTTGTTACCGTTATATCTGTTCACTGAGCTCTCGTAGATCAGCCGCATTTCTTTTCCTGCGGCAGGTTTTTAGTAGGAAGCTGGGTATGAGTGGAGAATACCATTGGACTTAGAAGACTACATTGTGATAGTTATTTTGTTATAGAGATGACTAGAAGAATTTATATTTTCAGACTCAGTATTTATTCCTTTGTAAATTTTGTATTTCCTTGTAAATTCTTGTCACCTTTGTATTCCTTTGTATTATTGAAGATGTATGCTTGTGTATGTTTCTGATATGTCACCATTGTTGTGACATCTCTACCCTTGTCGGGTCGGGGTGTTACAGGCTAAGTCACCATGTTATGGGATGGAGGGGACATTGTGGTGTGTACTTTTCCCTTGGACGCCACATGTGAGGAGGGGAGGAAGGTTGCTATATGGAAAATCCCTATCCATATGTTCTACCTACAAGTCTTGACTAGGTTAAGATTTTCAAGAGACAAGGAGATGTGGAGGCATGTGAGACTTAGGAGGGAGTATGTGGTCTGTACATTGCTTAGGGATGGAAAATGAAATGGTTTAGTTTGGTCATTTGTTGGATTCGAACTAAGGATTTAGTTTAGAACCGGATGGTTTGAGTGAGTGGTACTATGGGCTATATGATGTTGTACACTAGGGTTTAAGGATGTAGTAACTAGTTAGATTTTGGGTTATGCTTAGTATTTGTTGAGTAGAAAAGTAATTAAGGTTTGTATATATATTATTTATGTCGAATTATATGTAAAAGGGAAAAGAAATCATGTTTAGGCTTTAAAGGGTTGCACCATGGCTTGATAGAGTTGTACTAGGATTTATGAAATAAGAAAAATATATTTTTAATGTTTTCTTAAGTTATATTAATTATATGTTGATTTTATTAGGTTAAGAAGTATATAAATGTAATTTTTAAATTTTATGCATTGAATGGTTGTACATTAGCTTAGATGAGTTGTACTTTTATTTTGTAAATTTAAGAAATTTATTTCTAAAGTTAGTGCATGAAATACTTGGACAATGTGCTTTAAAATGAATACATTTAAAGTTATAATGGGATATATAGGTTTTATGCATAAATGACTTGTACATTGCTTTGGAAGACTTGTACATTTATATTTTGTAAAAATTATATATATATTATTTAGAGTTTGTTATTTTTATTACATAAAATCTTTGTTTTGTGAAATTAGGGTTTTATCGGGAGTTAAAGTGGTTTTAGGGTTTCTGTGCTTTAGTAACTTGTACATGAGTGGTACTTTAGTATTTTTAGGGATTTGTTATTCATATTTATTATTATAATGATTTAGGGTTTCGTAGAAACTCTAATAGATAAGAATTGTTTGGTCTGTACGTTTGTTAACGAATTATCGTAAAGTGGCAAATGAGATATCGTAAAGTTTCATATGGAAATGTTTATAGGAAATAAACATTAAGTACGTTGATGTTGGTTCGCGTGTGAGAACATTTATCGAGGATGTGAGTTACGTCACATGATATAGTAGTTATGAACAGATAATAATAATAATAAAAATTATACGTAGAAAAATGATAAGTATTCGGTAAGATTGTTTATTATAATTGTGGGATTTTTACAGTGGTTACATTGTGGTAAATGAGCTCTATCCAGAGCAAACGGTGGTAATCGGAAAGCAACTCCCTGCCAACTTTAAGGCAGAATTGGAGAAGCTACTCAAAGCCAACAAGGATGTTTTCGCATGGATGTACTCAGACATGACAGGGGTTCCTCGGACTCTTATGATCGATGGTAAGCCCTTCGGCACAAAGCATAAGCTTAATGAGTTCAAGCACATGGAACCAATTAAGCAGAAGCGACGAAGCCTGACACCTGAAAGGAACGCAACCGTTTGCAAAGAGGTGGATGAACTTGTACGAGCAGGAATTCTAAGAGAAGTAAAATACCAAACCTGGGTAGCTAATCCAGTTATGGTAAAAAAGAGTGACGGAGGGTGGCGAATGTGTGTTGATTTCACCGACATCAACAAAGCTTGCCCAAAGGACTGCTACCCTCTGCCAGAGATTGATTGGAAGGTCGAATCCCTCTCGGGGTTCCGTTTGAAATGTTTTCTGGATGCCTACAAAGGGTATCACCAAATACAAATGGTGGAGGAAGATGAGGAGAAGACAACCTTCTACACAGGAAAGGGTGTCTATTGCTACAAGAAAATGCCCTTCGGTCTAAAGAACGCATGGGAAACTTATCAACGGTTGGTAGACAAAGCCTTCCACAAGCAAATAGGGAGGAACTTGGAAGCCTACGTTGATGACATGGTAATAAAAAGTAGGACCGAGGAAGACCTACTCTCCGACATTCAAGAAACCTTCGATCAATTGAGGGCAATCAACATGAAGCTTAACCCAAAGAAGTGTTCCTTTGGCATGGAAGAAGGACAATTCTTGGTGCATCTGATTACGAAGCAAGATATCAAAGCCAACCCTTCGAAAGTCAAAGCCATCACTGATCTACAAGCTCCAAAGTCATTGAAAGAAGTACAAATCCTAAATGGGAAGCTCGCAGCACTTAGCAGGTTCCTGTCGAAAGGGGCGGATCGTTCTTTACCATTTTTCAAAACACTAAAGGGGTGTACAGATAAAAAGACTTTCCAATGGAGTTGTGATGCTGAAGCCGCTTTCCAAAAGCTGAAAGAGTTCATGGAAATCTTACCAACACTTACAGCCCCAATCAAAGGCGAGGTGTTGTTCATGTACATTGCGGCATCCTTCGAAAGCATCAGTGCTGTTCTTTTGGCGGAAAGGGATAAGAAGCAAGTCCCGATCTACTTTGTTAGCAGGGTCCTACAAGGGGCTGAACTAAATTATCCGGAGTTGGAAAAACTGATCCTAGCCTTGGTTTATGCTGCAAGGCATCTTCGGAGGTACTTTCAAGCTCATCCCATTACGGTATTGACTGACAAGCCAATTAAGCAGATACTGTCGAAGCTTGAAAAATCAGGTAGAGTAGCCAAATGGGCCATCGAACTGGAAGAACATGACATAGAGTACAAGGGTCGAAACTCCGTCAAAGGCCAGATACTTGCAGACTTTCTCGCTGAAACATCTTCCGGACCTAGCCAAGACAAGGAAATCCCGAAGGAAAAGCCCCCAAAGACGAAGGAGGGGTAGAAACTATACACAGACGGAGCCTCAAGCTCTGATGGTTCGGGAGCAGGTCTGATGCTTGTTAGTCCGGAGAAAAAAGAATATACTTATGCATTACGTTTTGAGTTCGAGGCTATGAACAATGAAGCAGAATACGAAGCTTTGCTAGCTGGCCTCCGACTCGCAAAGGACATGGAGGTTCGTGACCTCTCCATTTTTGTGGACTCGCAGCTAGTCGCCAACCAAATCAAGGGCTCTTACGAAGCAAGGCAGCCCACCATCAAACAATATTTAGATAAAGCTAAAGAACTCCTTCAGGGGTTCGAATTCTATGAGATAGCACATGTTCACAGAAACCAAAAAAAGAAAGCGGATGCCTTAAGCAAGCTAGCTTCGATGGCATTTGCTCATCTAACAAAGGAGGTTTTAGTAGAAGTATTGGCTGATAGGTCAATCGAACGAGTCGAAGTGTCTGATGTCATACTTGAAGAAGGCTCCAATTGGATGACTCCGATATGGGAATACTTGATCAGTGGTATTCTGCCAGAGGATCCTAAACTTGCAAGAAAAGTAAGGGTCAAAGCTCCCCAGTATAGACTTATTGGGGATAATCTCTGCAGGAAATCCTTCTTATCTCCATGGCTTCGTTGTGTGGGGACAAAGCAAGCTTCGAACATCATCTACGAGGTACATGAAGGATCCTGCGGTTTGCACGCAGGCCCTCGCTCCGTTGTCTCGAAAATAATGAAGCTCGGATATTATTGGCCGTCCATGCACAGGGACGCAATAGAGATAATACAAAAGTGCAAAGTATGTCAGATCCACTCCAAAGTTCCAAGAATGCCTAAGCAAGACATGACCTCTGTCACTTCAGCATGACCTTTCTGTCAGTGGGGAATTGATATAGTCAGACCCTTACCGGTGGCTCCAGGAGGAGTCAAGTTCTTGGTCGTAGCCATAGACTATTTCACCCAATGGGTTGAAGCCAAGCCTTTGGCATCAGTAACAGGAAGACATATGGAAAAGTTTGTGTGGGAACACATAATCTGTCGATTCGGGGTTCCTCACATCATCATATCTGACAACGAAAAGTAGTTCGCCGAAGGGGTGTTCCCGGTCTTTTGCGAAGGTCTAAAGATCAAACAGTCATTCACTTCCGTATACCATCCTCAGGGTAATGGGCAAGTTGAAGTCACCAATAGGGACATTGTTAATGGAATCAAGAAGAGGTTAGGACGAAACCATCATGGGTGGGTAGACGAACTACCCCAGGTTCTGTGGGCGCATAGGACACACCCCAAGTCAAGCCATAGGGAGACTCCTTTTAGCCTTACTTATGGAATGGAGGCTGTTATACCTTCCGAAATAAGCATTGAAACAGAATGCATTGTGAGCTTTGAGGAAAAGACGAATGAAGAAAGGCTTCGGGAAAACCTTGATCTTCTTAAAGAAAGAAGAGAAATAGCCTCAATCAGAGAGGCTATCTACAAACAGAAGTTTGAAAAGTACTACAACAACCGAGTTCGAACCTCCACATTTAAGCCAGGTGAATATGTCCTTCGGTTTAAACAGTGCAAGCAAGGCTGAGTACGAAGGAAAGCTAGGGCCCACATGGGAAGTACCCTACATCATATCAGAAGCCTAAGGCAATGGAGCCTACAAGCTCGCAATGCTTAAGGGAGAGGTCATGGATAGGACTTGGAATGGTACCAATCTTCGTAAGTTTTACATATAAGACTTACTATTTTTAAAAGCACTTAGCTTGTTTTTTTAAATTCATGTAACGCATTCTTCTCACTTGGGGAAAGAAGCTTTAATGGTAGGTGTCTTAGTGTTCATTTCTTAAAATGATGTAATCCTCCCTACCCAATTAATGATATAACGCATTTCCCTCAAATCTCTTGTTTAGTTATTTTCAACAAAGATTTGTTCAGCCAAGTACTTTACAAGTTTCAATGTCAAAGGATGAAGCAGGACACATGTCTTGTATACAAATAACATCCATTACAATTCAAATTAACTTTCCTATAAAGACTTAGGGTATTCCAAGCCCTTTGTATTTTAAGGATGAAGACGGAGTGGGTCGCGACCCTCTGTCACAGTGAAATTCTATGATTGCTAAAAATCTTGGTCCAAAATACACACAATAAGGTCATAACCTTAGGTTGTATATTTACATTTATACATAAGCGTAAGAGAAGACAAGCATGATATAAAAAGCGGGACACAGTCCCCTAAATTGGCATTCATAAATCTACATATAGTCATAGCCAACATTAAACATCAAAGAAATTGTCTGTAGTCTGGGTTGAAGCCCATAAACAAAGACAAATTGTTCAAACAAACAGGCACATGTATAACACCCTAAAGTAAATACGACTTATAAAATACCCAATAAATTAAAACTTGAGATATATAACATGTTATGACTTGAGTCCATACGATATGAACATATAACCTAAAGTAAAATACGAAGTGATACAAAGACTCTATAATTAAACATATGGCACGTCTAAAAGTCCCTATGGGGCCGAATATAAATAAAAAATGTACACAACATTTTGGAAGATAAGTATAAGATATTTTGGCTAAATTGGAAGGTTACTAATCACCATTTAATAAACCCAAATTTCGGATCAATCCCTCCTATTTCTCCTCTCCATAACCGTGTATACCATCTCCTACAAAACCCTAAAGTCACTTTTCTCTCTACCTCATTGTACGGCAAGAACAAAGAAACCAAAACCAAACCCTAAAAAATTATTCCATTCGGCATCAAGGAGAAGGAGAAGAAGCTAGATCGTGATCATTGTTCTTAAACTATTCGTATCACAACAAGGTAATCAAATAATATACCATTTAATCTTTTCAACATGTCCATGAATCATAACCTAATCGATCCATAATTTCTTTTCTTTCTTCTGTTCGGATCACACAAGAAGAAGAAGAGAGGTGTTGACGATTTGATCATTTAGAGATCTTTGTATTCTTGTTTCATTCGATCCATACAAGAGGTAACATGTAAACTTCAATCTATAATAATCCTTCTCGATCAATATGTATTAAGATGTGTTAATATGATAAATTATGTTATTAAAATCGGATGGACATAAAGAAACTAATCGATCAGAAATTTTGTGCTACTTAAACAAATTTTAGACCGATGATATAAATATGAATTTTAGTGGTTCTTTGGTCTAAAACTAAATTCAATGAAATAGGGATCAAATAAAATTGGTTTGGTGATTTTTAGAGGTCTAGAAGGCAACCGTTTGATTTTTAGAAATTCATGTGTCAAAACTGTATTTCGGGTTATGAAAATTCAAGTGTGTTCTATGAATTTTAATTTAAAATCTATAACGAATTAAGACCTGAGATATTGACAGAATAATATTTGGTATATGAGTTACGTTGTGTAATTTTTGTAGATTTTTCTGAGATGTTTAACTGGGGTGAATAAATACATACTTTCGGGGTGTTCCAGCATATCCAATAGGAGAACATGTTGTGAATGTCGATTTTTAATTTGTACTTGTACAACTTAATAAAATCTGGAAAAATTTTGTAAAATACTAAAGACATATAGGTATATCTGGGTAAAATTATAGAATTTTATGAGCTCTTTTAAGGTGTGTTAAAAATGGCTAAAGTTGGACCTGATTTTAATGTTAATTCTAAAATTAAGTAATTACTTGTTTAAAACACTTATAAGCTAAATTGTTTCACTTTTGGAACCTAAATAAGCTAAT
Source organism: Artemisia tridentata subsp. tridentata (assembly GCA_021014915.2). Lineage (NCBI taxonomy): Eukaryota > Viridiplantae > Streptophyta > Magnoliopsida > Asterales > Asteraceae > Artemisia > Artemisia tridentata. The sequence goes on along the minus strand of CP139501.1, from coordinate 26,777,621 downwards.
GGTCATCTTAAAAGTATTTAACTTATGTTTTGATCAATTATCATATTAACCTTAAACTTTGGTATAATTACAATAGTAACCCTAATATTTGAATAATGATAATATGAAACCCAAATTATATGAATTAAACCCTAAAACTGCTAATTCGGGAAATATTACTTAATTATAACCTAATTGAATGTATGAAACCTTAATTGGAATTTAATTACTTTAAATGATCAATTAAAATGACTTGTGTAATTAGAAACCCTAATCTCACATTTACTTAATTTGGAAACCCTATTTTGACTTGTAAAAACCTAAATTGTGAAATGACATCATTTTATAATTATATTAATATATGAAACTCAATTTCGACATTAATAACTATTTAAACCTTTTTAAATACTAATTACTATTTTTAGAAACCCTAAATTGCTTTTAAACCTAAAATGGCTAAACTTACTATTTTTGAAAAGTTACTAAATATGGAAACTTGCTATTTTTGGAAAGTTACTAAATATGGAAAGTTACTATTTTTGGAAAGTTACTAATTATGGAAACCTGCTAAATATAGAAAGTTACTTAAAATGGAAAGAAAACTAAAATGAAACCTTTATGATTATGAAACTATGAAACTTATAAATAAACTTATGATTATGTAGATCGGGTGAAGAAGGAGTGATCATCTGCTTCCATTCATCCTATTGCTTTGATTTGTGTGCTTTGATAAGGTACAGATATTCTTTCCCTTTTTAGTAAGGATATTTCTATCGATCCTATGCCTGATATGATTACCTTATTTGACTCATGACTTTCATTGTATGATTGTCATTCTTTTTGATTCATTCTGACATTTATTTAAATGTCTCTCCTATGCTATACTTATGTTTGCCATGCTTATTGAGTTACTATCTTGTTTCTCTTGCCATGCTAGATTATATTTGTGGTATGCTATGATAGATCTGTGCCTGAGCTAACCTAGTTGTGGAGGTACTCTAGAATCCAAGATCTAACTCTTCTAGGATTATAGAGACAAAGATTGTTGCACAGCGGAATAAGAACAATCAAAGTTTCACAAGGTTTTTCTAATAACAAGAACAATGATCCTCTATGGATCTCTATTATTTTTCTCTAAAAATGTTTTCCTGGAGTTGTGTTTTTCTCTCAAGAAGCGTCCTTAATACTAAAGCCTACAATTCCTTTTATACATAAGGAACCCTAATACAATAATAAATAAAAATATCAATGCATATCACTACATAAAATAGTTCATGCATATCCTAACAAACTAATAATAAAGATACGGATTCACTATATCCGTAGAAACAAGTCTTCAGCAGGAACACTATGTCAGCAGAAACCATCTATAGCTTCAGCAGGAACCTGTCAGTAGATCTCTATCAGCAGGAACTTCCAAAATTCCCAACAATCCTCCCCTAATCTTGAATTTGACATGGTTAAGTTCAAGATTCTTGATAGATCTTTAATACTTCAGAAAAAGAGGATTGACTTCGAACATCAGCAGCAAAGAATCAAAGGAACCAAATCTCTATGAAAGGCAAAACTTTAAACATCAGGTCTTTGCAGCAACAAATGACAAAGAGTACATCAAAACAGATTAGTTTCATACTATTCTCATCACTTCCAGGTGTGTAAACTCCTGTGAGAGGTGAATCATTGAAAATAATGGATTTGATGTCTCTTTACCAATAGCCATCACTACTGGAGTAGCCAAATGTTTAAGTTCGAAAACTATGGTACACTGATAACCATATGATTTTTAGCAAATCATCAGCTATAAACGGATTTGAGATGTCTTTACCTGTAGCCGTTTGCTCAGGACTAGTCAATTCTAAGCATCCAAACTGAACCGAACCTTGGTGAATTGAATACCAAATATGGATACCAAATGTCTTTACCACAAACTATACTTTTGCGGACTAGCCAATTCTTCGGATCCCATAAAGGGTTACATCCATGGTGAATTGAAAACCATTTCAACTCTCAGCAATGAAGCATGGGTGAGTTGAAATACCCTATAGCTTTGAGCAAGCTATTACAGCTATCAACAGATTTGATGTGTCTTTACCAAAGCTGTACCCTTTGGACTAGCCAACTCTTTGATGGACACAAGTCACATCTGGTGAGTTGATAACCATCAACAGAGTGATGTACAACAAACCTGCAGAAAAGTTAGTACACAAAGATACAATGTTTTTTTTTTTTTTTTTTTTTTTTTTTTTTTTAACTAAAGAAACAAAATAAAATAGTCATAAAGAAAATAAAGAAAGAAAATGAAAAAGAAGATTTTTTTTTTTTTTTTTTTTTTTTTTTTTTTTTTTTTTTTTAACTAAGAAATAAATGAAATAAAAAAGATTTTTTTTTCTTTTCATACGAGCAGCTGAATCCGAAGCAATTAGCAGAAATAGAGTTACCAGCAGAAACGGGAACACTGCCAGCAGAAACCGAACAGCAGGAACGATGCAAGCGTAGCAGCAAGCGACAAACCTCCAAAGGTAGTCTAAAATTTGCTTCATACTCTAATCAATTAATATAGCCAAACGCATTACTTTTCATCCCAAACTGTCCTACTGATTAACCGCAGGTCCCACACACCGAATGAAAATCAAACAAAGGTATGAAGTCAAACTCCTCATTACTGACCAATGATAAGCCCCACATTCGAATAAATCGAATATTTAATCTTTGGTGATCAGTAATCCCACATGACCAGCAGCACACGACAAATACAAATTTAACAATTCAACATTGACCCATGAATTTTAAATTCGACCACTCACAGCCCCATGTGAACCACTGAACCATGTTTGATAAGAATTCATTGTAGTCAACCAATCAATCACAAACCACTGACCCATCAATATTAAATTCAATTATCACTGCCACTTGATATGATTTAATCAACAATAAAGTAATCAATCAGCAGTTGCTTTGTTCCCTTATATCAGAAGCCCAGTCAAATCAATTAATTCATCAGCAGTAATAAGAACAAGAACCTCACTTAATAAAAGGAAGCAACAACTTCAACAGCTGCATTATTTTAGTTAGTGAACACAAAACAAACTAAACAAAAAAAATGTTAGTTAGCACAAAATATACAACAATAAGCCTCCCCTCAATCAGTGCACCTGACAAGGACTATTGTTCTTGGGTACCCAGAATGAACCTTTCCTTTTATTTGTCCAAGAACAACCTGTTGAGGGCTTAACAACAGTATCCCATCTTGTTCCCCCATATACCTTGGGTCATAATAACCAGGCCAAAAACCATTCTGAAAGTAAGTGCTAGTAGGTATGTAGAATGGTCTAGCAACATGTCTTTTCCAATGAGCTGGAAAAGATCTACCTGCAGAAACTGGCTTATCAGCAGGATTGGGTCTGCTGATTTTATGTGTTGCTTGTGGAACATATGGGGGAATATCATTAACATTGGTCCACATTGGTCTAGATCTCTTTTGGTAAGCACACACACCCATTCTCTTCTCATGAAAATCACAATCCTTAATGAGATGAGACTTACTACCACACACAAAACAAGTTTTCTTCTTAACATTACCAACCTTTTTATTAAAACAACCATTCTTATTACAAGAAGTCCTAGAATTGTATGTATTCTTATCAGATTTATTACAAGTGAAACTAGGTAAATCTTGAACAATGGGTTCGTGTCTGGGTGCCCTAACTTTGGATTCAATCTCAACTTTACTCTTGGATGTGGAAACACTAGAAGTAATCTCAACTTTACTCTTGGATGTGGAAACACTAGAAGTAGAAGTAAAGGAGGTAGACTCAGTTGAGATGGACTCTGAGCTTTTAACATTAAAAACACTGGGGGCAGAGACATTGACCTTGGAAGACTTGTCACTTGAATCACATGAGGCATAGTCAGTAGACTTACAATCAGGGTCTGGCAAGTCACTTGACTTTTTGCCATATAGATGGTGTGATCCATCAAAGTCTGTGGTGGTGTTGGTAGTGGGCATGAATTCTCCTCTAATAGGTCCAGGCACAGCATGTAATTTTCCTTCTTTAACAAAATTTGCTAAGCCTGCTGGTGTAGATTTACCCATATCAAACCTAGCCTCTAAACCAACATATTTTTTAAAACCTAAACCTATACTAGAGTTTACAGGTTGACTATTATAGAGACAGTTAGATAACTTATCACCTGACATTAACCAAGTTTTATGACTAGCTACTTCCTTCTCTAGTTTCTCTTGTAGTTCTTGGTTCTCTAACTCTAGTTTAGCCTTTTTCTTTTCACAACATTTTAATTCATTTGTAGTACATGTTAAATCTCTCTCTAACACCCCTATCTTTTCATCATAAGCAACCTGATTCTTTTGAAACCAAATTTTCTGTCTTTCTAAAGTTTTTAAAGCCTGTTTGTAAGCCTCAACTTCAACATAACATTCATTATATTTAGGTTTCAATTCATCATATGCCTCCTTAAGTTCATTATATCTTTCACTACAACCAAAAACACAATTATGTACCTGAGAGATGCCCATCATACCAAAGTCTCCAGCCACTTGTGTACCATATCCAGCATTAGTCACATTTTCCTCACTTTTTGTCTTATGTCCAGCAACCTTTTCCCTCACTTTAGTGGCACATTTTTTCTCTTTATCTTTTCCTTCATCTTGTGACCAGTCTACCCCAGAATGAATAGGTAGCAAATTTAGAAGCTTCATGGCACATGTCTCAAGAGAATCATCTGATCCAAACATAGACATTGTTTGAGGATTTAAGAGAATGGTTTGAGAAGTTTCTTCGTTGACAGTAACAGCAGCAAAAACCCACTTGATCAATAATCTTCGAACAGTCTCCCACAATTAATAATAACCAACAGACAATTTGATCAAAGTGAAACCACAAGCGACAAGAAGAGCATCACACGTTTGACCAATAATTAATTCACAAGCGAAAATGAATCAATAATCAACGACCAATTAATTCAGCCGCCCCACACAATTTTCAACTTTCGTCAAATTCGAATGAATATGAAATTAATTCTGAACCCCACAACCGACCATAGCAATTTGTAGTTTCGATCAGTACAAGATATTTAATTTGAAAGACGACAAACACATTTAAGATACCATAGATCCACTTCTTCAAATATTCGATCAGTCAAT
>CP139501.1:26662566-26772381 GCA_021014915.2 Artemisia tridentata subsp. tridentata | reverse complement strand
ATCGTTGTGGGAAACTAGAAGGGGGGTTGAATAGTTTACCGGTTTTAAGTCCTTTAAAAAATCTTGTTTTAAAAGTTGGCTATTGGAAACTTTGATTCGAACTCTATGTGTAATCAATCAACACCAATATGAACTACACACTAAACTAACTAATGCTAAATAATGAAAGTAAAGAGTAGAGTTGGAAAGATCAAACCGAGACAAAGGATTTATAGTGGTTCTGCTACGAAGCTCTTCTTCGCCCTACTCCACTCCCCGAGTACCACACTCGAGAGTTTCAAGCACTATGTCAACAACCTCCCTTCAGGCGGAGAAAACCGTACACGTCGCTTATCCTATTACCGACACTAAGCTAAATTTCAAGTGCTAATATTAGCTAGTACCAATCTACCAAGGTCCACGTGACCAATCACACAAGCCCAATGGCTACAAGAGATCACCACGATCTCAACACGATCACAAAGATCAACTCTCACTTCACTCTACTTAATCTAACTACTCTAGATCCTTTGATCACTCACACACAAGCCCAATGGCTTTAAGAGATCTTCACTATCTCTTAAGATCATAATGATCTTCACTCACACTCTCACAAAAGAAATATAATCTTGATGTATGCTAAGATACAACAAGGTTGTAACAAGTGTTACAAAAACCTAACAACTATAACTCTTGTATCTTCTTGAATACCTTGAGTTCTTCTCTTGCTAGTGAAGAGGAATGATAACACCTTGTATCAACTTGGATACTTGTGTTCTTCTCTTGATAATGAAGAGGAATGATAACACCTTGTATCAACTTGGATACTTGTGTTCTTCTCTTGCTAGTGAAGAGGAATGAAGAGGATCACTTGGAGGATGATTGGATTACTCATGAACAAAAGAAAAACTAACCTAAATGATCTAAGAAAGAAATTGTGAAGAGAGTATTTAACTCAGAAAGTTTTGTGTGAGTAAGGATGCCTAAAAACTGTGAATGGGGTTGGTTTTTATAGGCAAGAAAAATCTGAACGTTACAGAAAATTTTGTACGGACGGCTCCACTAAACATGCCACGGCTCCACTAAATTTAGTGGAACCGTGGAGCCGTCCTAGACTAGGACGCTCCAAATTTTGTCTTTTCTGGTGAAAACTTATTTGGGGAAGGTTGGAGCTGATTTTGGGGGGGAAAATAGCTGTTGTGATTTTCAAACTTATTTTTCCATTAAAACATTTCTTAATAATTCAAAAATAATTTGTCATGTGTATTTTTGAAAAAATGTTTTGTCCCATTAAAATGTGAAGTCTCAAAACACAAATTCACTTCTTTGATCATTTGTCAAGTTGTAAATTTGTTCTAGAGTGATTTGCGTAGAAACGGGATCTTCCGATTAAAAACTTGTTTACGTTAATTTTAACGTAACGTGAAGTAATCGAAAGATATAAATAACGTTTTTAGAACATTATTTGCATCAACAATCTCCCCCTTTTTGATGATGACAAAATATAAACTCATTTTAAGTTAAAATTAGTTTTAACAAGTTTTTAATGAGTTTACTCCCATTTCTCCCCCTTTTTGTCTAATCAAAAAGGTGACTAAGACTCCCCCTTGATTTATACTCCCCCTCATTTGGAGAATACCAAGGAATCGAGCAATGGTGTATGCTACAAAACAAGGTTAGATAACACATATAATATCTAAAATGTAGCACTTAAGACAAATATCCCACCATAAAATGAGTGACTAAGTAGCCAATCCTAAAAATAAAAAGAAGCAAACATCATGAAAGTTCATTCATTCATAAAGATAAGATAAATGTCATACATAGGTATGACTTCATGATGAGCATAAAAAGACAAACAATAACAAGCATAAATCCCTAATGACTAGAGGCAAGCTTCATTTCCAAGAGGGGTCCTAAAGAGTTATTGTTGAAACACTAAACAAAGGCATGTTTAGTTGTTTGGGTTAGGAGGTGGTGGAGATTGTGGCATCATTTGGGGTGGTGGTGGTGTTAAGAGATGTTCTATAAAAGAGAACATGAAATGAATCTCGTCTCTTAAGAAGAAGATGAGATTACGGTTATGGAGACAACATAGGCAATTAGCCCTATGTAAATCAAAGGGATGGGGTTGGATTGGTTGTGCCATGATAGGAGAAGGTGGTGGTGGTGAGTTTGTTGGGGATGAAGTTGGCATGGCATAGTCCAATGGAGTTATGGGGGATAGTGTGTACTCCATAGATGATGTTGTGTTAAAGGATGATGAAGATGTTGTGTAGGAAGAGGATGTTTTAGAGGGTGCATTAGGTGGTGATGGTGAGTAGGGAGTGGCTTGGGAAGGTGGTGTCATTGCTTCATCATCTTTTGCGAGATCCACAAAGAGTGGTTTTGAAGGTGGTTTTATGGTGATTCTAGGTTTCTTGGAAATGTGAGAGGTGGATCCTTGGGTGGAAGCCATGGATGTGTGTGATGGGAGGTTGAAGATGAAGTGCAAGATAAGCTTGCAAGGTGAGGCTTTATATAGGCAAGATGGGTGAGATTTGAATTAAAGTTGATGGGAGTGTCCTATGGTGTAGCAAGGGAATCTTAGGGTGTGTGTGAAGTTGCAAAATTTGCAGGTTTGAGGTTAGGGTTGCAAGGTTTTTAGGAGGAACAGTAAAATTCCGTCAAACAGGGACACGGTTCCTCTAAATGACCCACGGTACCGTTAAATTTAACAGTACCGTCCCTATTTAGTGGTACCGTGACACTGTTGTCACGAAAATTTCCGTGCAGGCTAGTTCTGGGCAGCTAGGGGGATGTTTTCTAGGGGAACTAGTTCTTGGAAATGATAGTGCCTCAACTCACTAGGTATTTATTTATCTAAAATATCCCATATTAAGCTACAACTAGCATATAAAGATTATCATGTAGTTTCCTAAGATAATCATAAGCATCCAATAATAAGAGACAAAATAAGCTATCATCCAAATATCACATAGATTAATTATGCAAAGAGATAGTTAAGCATGCAAGAAAACAATTAGCATTGATTCATAGATAAATCCTATTAAGAGATGTAAATCTCTTCAAGACTGCTTATGACTTGAGCATTCCCCTATTCTTGGCACACTCTTGTCTTGAGCGTGTGTCTCATTGTCATGATTTGGATCATCAAAGGGTGCATAATGGGTGGAGGATTCGGAAATGAGAATGGTTGAGACATATGACTCGGTTGTGGGTTTCATGACTGGTGTGAAAAGTGAATATTGAGGAACATGAAGGTAAGGGTGAAGGTTCATGAAGTGGTGATAAAGACGGGTTAGGAACATCCCATAGGGTATCAATTTATTCTTGTTACCCCTGAGATGTACAATTCGCTTAGCGAAGAAGTAAGCGAGATTATATGGTTGTTGGGTTAGGAGACAGTAGATCATATGAGCACAACACGCCGGAAGTTGCTCACGATTTCCTGTTAGACTTAGAACATTTTCTCGCAGAATGACTGCCCAAGAAAATAGTTCATGACGCACCTCTTCCAAACGAATTTTCGTTGGATTAGGGTAAGAGGAGTACTTATGAGTACGGATGATTTTGGTTAGTTCAGTGGGTGAGGGTATGTAGGAACAATATGGACTATCCTCTTCACGGTAGTTGAAGAGGGACTCAAGACACCAATCCTCAGTATAGGCACATTGCCCATGATTGGGGATTCGGAGGATTTGAGAAAATTGCTCAAGGGTTAGAACGAATTTGAAGTTTCGAACCCAAAACCAAAATGACAAGGATTGATCCTCGTTACGTACGAGTTCAACTTGTCGAAAGAATTCCAACACAAAACGAGGACAAATGTGCTCATTGATGTGGAGTAAACAATCGAATCCTATAGCTCTAAAGGAAGTGTTGATGTCCCGATGGTAAACTAGGGACGGATCAACGACACGGCCTTCATGAAACCGACGAGTTTCATGATTGACATAGGCACGAATGTGGTTACCGGGTGTTGTGGGTTCACGGGAGATTTCGGGTGTGTAGGTATTTGTTAGGAGATGATCAAAATCATATTCATGAGACATTTTTGTTTCCTATATAAAAAGAAATTTTTAGGAAAAAAAAATTAGAGCAAAGAATAGTTGCTTTAAACACATGCCTAGTGTGTGCCTATATACAAACTATGTGGAGGTGCGGTAATCTCGACTCGAAAGAAAATAATGAGATTACCCAAACACTCCTAATTTTACTTTTGATCAAACAAATATGTCGAAAAGTACATATTGATTATGTAATTCGATCAGTATTCGTGAGATCATGTATGCATGAAAATGTGTTTTTAGATTGCATCAACAATGCATGAAAAACATTTCATGGTCCTAATTTCGTGAAATTTTGAAAGTACTAGAATTGGGGTGTTTGGTGACTTCAATGTCTTTGACACCAAAGATTTTCAAAAGTCTTAGTGTTGATGACTTCAATTTGAAAGTTTATTTAGAAAAATTGAAAAGCCCCAATTCATTTTTCATCAATGAACAACCCCTTAACTCAAAATTAAAGAAAATTAGAGTAAGATAACTTACACTTTATGTTGAAAGGGTAGAGGTGATTGATAATCTCTAAAATCAATGTCTTGAATATGATCTTGAAGAAGTGTGGTGGAGTTTTGGATTGTGAGGTTAGGTTACAACAGCAGTTGCAGAGGTTGATGATATAACACCCCCAAAAATCATGTTTTACAGCGGAAGACTTAATTGGGTGTTATTTGTGGATCGAAGTTGAAATCATAGAAAACATCAAGATAATTTAAAGATGTTTTTAAACAAAGTTCATATTTGATATAATCAGAGTTTAACGAAGTTCGGTCCCAAAAGTTTTAACCAGGACAAGAGTCCAAAAGATACATAATTTAGACACAATAAAAGTTTAAAAGTTCCATCAAATGTAAAATAACACGTGTCCATCCATCCATGTCCTTGCACGCCCATCCAAGCATTAAGCACCTACGGACCTGAGATAAACATGCTAAAAAGTCAACATAAAGTTGAGTGAATTCATAGAGTTTAATAAATAATAAGTTGAATACAAGCATTATTCATAAATTGACATGTAACAAATACAAGTCGGGAAATAAGATATGATTATAGCATCGAGCTCATGAAACCGCACCTTGACCTAGTTTGTGCCCCCGAGGTAAGGATTGCCAACTTACCTTCAATTTTCTCAATATTATATGTCCGTTGATTATGAGCGCGACTCATCCGGACAGGCTCGTCAAGCCAAATATGCATATTCATAATACTAGCGTTTACCACGTATGTAATTAACGGTCCATGATGTGAGGGACTTTAATGGCAAAAGCAACTCAATAAACTATAATCATGTAATCGGGTCCAGCATACCAAAAACTACTTGTATTCAGTTTGTAAAACTAGCATGTATCTCCCCCAATGGGTTTATAAACAGTTTAAGAATTAAAGTGGGGCTATGAACTCACCGATAGCAAAGCGAACGATCAAAATGAAGTAATGAAGAAGTAACTGCAAGAATCTTATGAGCAACCTAGAATATATACGCGTGTCTTAGCTTCTAAGAATAATAATACAATCATTACTATATGCTATATAAGTTACAATCTCAATTATGCTTGGTACATAAAGTTTAAATAAGTATCAAGATTTAATTTGGCATTTAAAAATGATTTACAAGTATAAAATGTATTTCTTACAATATTTCAAGTTTTATGTCTATTTTTATCCTTAAGTCCAAAATAAGTATTAAGGGTCCAATTTAAGTCTAAGGGTTCACTTTAGTCAAAGGGTTCAATTTTAGTCAAAAAGTTCAAATTAAGTATAAAGGTTCAAATTATATTAGATGGTTCAACAATATACTTAAAGGTCCAATTTTTATAAAGTGTAAACATTTTTATACTTTTTATCCTAATGCTGATGGAAATTTTAATAACTTGTTCACTTTCAAAAATCCGTTTCTTGCAAACCGCAAGTCAAAAAATTAACTTATTTATATCCCCGGAAAGGTATTCATCTGTACTAACAAGTTTTGTAGGTCCTACTAAGTCAAAAATTATAATACAGTAGCAAAGTTACCCGTTTACCCATATTATTCACTTCAGAAGTTTCTAACATTACAACAGTCCCACGAAAATCGCGATATCTAGAGTTCTACAAGTCCAATTAATTCCCTGTTTGCGGCCACGTTTAAGTTAAGATGTTATCTACAACTTTTATGTTTTGAGTAAAAGTGGGTTATTCACAAAAAAAATGACTTTTATACATTTCAAATCTGTTACTCAGGATGTAACATGTTTCACGAAAATATTTCTAGTTTAATCATCATAATGAGTTATTCAATGAAATACCCGTCAATACGACCGCAAGACATTGATCTACAACTATATATTTTTAGTTTAGGTCCATGGTCAACTGTTTCGTCCAGTTAGTTACGTTTTTACCCCTGATCAGAATCACAGTTTGCATGTCTAGTCCTTTAGGGTTTTCTTGTAATTTTTAGTATGTACCAAGCATATTCAAGCATCAAGAACTTATATAACATACAAAATACATAAATTACATGAAAATACAGTAGAGAAACAAAAGAAAATATGAGTGTTGGTTCCTTACAAAAGATGAAGAACAAGATGACAACAAGAAAAACCAAGAAAACCCAAGAAACTAAGAACACCAATGAGGATAACCCTAGCTTCCAAGACACCAAGAATACTTTAAAATCTTCTTTGAAACCTTGAATATGCAGCCTCTAATCACCTTAGAAACTCTTGTAAATTCCTTGAAGAAACTCTAGAAAACCATGCTTGTGAAGAAGAAGACAAATCAAGAGTACTACTAGCACTTCAAGACCTTCTTTCTTGTATTAACTTTGATAAGATTAACACAACATTTTTGTGTTTTTGAGCTTGATATGGATCGAGAATAATAAGAATGAATGCATAATTTTGGAGCTCTATGCATGTAAAAGTGTTAGTTGGAAGTGAGATATGGAAAGTAGTAGCTTTATGGAAGATGTGCTCAACACTTGTCCTCAAATTTAAGACAAGTGTTGGGGTAATAAGAAGTGGGGCATTACAAACTAAGGAGAGGGGAGGTGAGTGCAGATTTTCATTATTAGATAGAGTATAGAGTGTATTGTGTAGTGTAGGTTGCTCCCGGTACTCAAACGTAGGGTTTTTAAGACACATAATGCAATACCGGGTAACATAAAAATATAAAAACTTCCAAAAATATTAAAATTTGTTATCATAATGTATTTTAGTAATTTAGATGAGTGGTGAATTTATCGGAGAGTATAAATATAATTAAAACCCAAAAACGAAGGTTTAAATCGCGTAAGACGTAAAAAGTACAAGGTTTACGTAAAAATAGAAAAAGTGAAAAGTGACTTTTAAAATAGGATTGTAAGGAACCAAAAGTGTATAAAAATAGTTATATTGAGTACTGTCAAGTGTCGGTTGAATACCTGAACGTGTTATGTCGTATGCGGATAACTTCCGACGAAGTTAATTATAAAAAAAATGTAATAAAAATAAAATAGTTAGGTAATTAAAATAGAAAAATTAGTGACATGAAATTACGAAATGTCACAGATGATGTTTGAAATAAGTGACGTGGGAAAAGGGGACTGAAATACGTGATGTGCCAGATACACGGTTCCATGGTACCGTTAAATTTAACGGTGCCGTGCCACATTTAGTGGAGCCGTGATCTACTGGGACTGTTTTCTGTCCCATTTTGATTTTTGACGAATAAGTCTCGCTGTTTAGTGAGACCTATTGACACGAGGAAAGAATTTGTACCTAACAAATTCTTTTGACTAAGGAAACCTAAACTAGAATAAACGAGACTCGCGAGATGACTTCAAGAGTCATGAGATTTATGGAATATGTTCCATCATTCCTAGACCTAGAAGGAGGTAGTTAAAGGATTCTCGTTTGAGAGGTTTGGTTAAGATGTCTGCGATATTGTCCTGAGAAGGAACTTTCTCAATAGAAATATTTCCTTTCTGAACATTATCACGAAGAAAGTGGTGGCGAATTTCAATGTGTTTAGTACGGGAATGTTGAACGGGGTTTTTGATCAAGTCAATAGCACCTTTATTATCACACATAATGGGGACGTCATCTAAATGGATGTCATAGTCTATAAGAGCTTGTTTCATCCATAGTGCTTGTTGACATGCCTTTCCGGCGCTTACGTACTCGGCTTCGGTCGTGGAGATAGCAAGAGCCGTTTGTTTCTTGGAGAACCAAGAAGTTATGCAACAACCCATGAAGGTACAAACGCCACTCGTACTTTTTCGATCCACATAATCTCCCGCATGATCAGAGTCGGCATAGACAACAATTTCTACACCGGTCCCCTTGGGATAGAATAATCCCAAGTGTATAGTGCCTTTAATGTATCGGAAGATACGCTTAACCGCTTCAAGGTGAGAGGTTTTGGGATCCTCTTGGAAGCGAGCACAAAGGCAGACACTAAACATGATGTCGGGCCTACTTGCCGTGAGGTATAGTAAACTTCCTGTTGATATAAATAATGCCTAAACACGTTATTAATATTTTTTGATATCTCTACGTTTTGATAATCAGAAAATGTAAAATCATTAATCGGAAAATTATGACGTAAACAAGTATTTAGTTGTAAATATCTATTTCTACAACTCAAATCACTTAAGGTATGAATGAACTAATGCTTAATGCATTATATGATCAAAGGAACATTTTTTTAATAACTAGATTTTTTTATAAAACATCAAAAACATTTTATATATTTTTGAAAAACATTTTTGGTATTAAATAAAAATGTTTAATCTTTTATAAAAATATGAATTCAAATTTTTAACCAAAATCAGTTAAAATGTTCCAGAAAAACCTTCCCCATAAAAGGACAAATCTGGGCAACGGACACCCTGGGCGCCCCCCTTAATTTTACTAGGCGGCCCCCTTAAAATTAAGGGGACCGCCCCCTATTTAAGGGGGCCGTCCACGCTCCAGTAGGTCTCCAGCTGTCCAGTTTTTCTTCTATAAATACCAGCCTTCTTCTGGATTTTTACTTACCTTTTGCACCCCAAACTTTCTGTTTTAAATCTTGTAAATACTTTCTAAAATCCTTTGATCATATAATCTTAAGCTTTGGTTTCCTAGTGATCCAAGCTTCCTCCATTCAAGTGCAAAAGAAGAATACTTCTATCAATCAAGATTAGAAGTATTACAACTTAGTATCATCTTGTTACTTAAGTTGTTAGTTTAACAAAGTTTGTAAATCATTCATTCATTTGTGTGTAAGGTGTGTATAGTAGATTAGTGTTGTATGTAAGTAGTGAAGAAGTTGTATAAGTAGTTGTGGTATAGAAGTTGTGAAGACATAGTGTAGAAGTTGTGAAGCCGCGGAGTAGAAGTCGTGAACCCGTTGTGTAGAAGTTATGAAGCCGTAGCTTTGAAGTCGTGAAGTCCTAGTGTTGAAGTCGTGAAGCCGTAGCATAGAAGTTGTGTAGCGGTCGTGTTGAAGACGTGAAGTCCTAGTCGTGAAGTCCTAGTGTTGAAGTCGTGAAGCCGTAGCATAGAGGTTGCGTAGCGGTCGTGTTGAATTCTTGAAGTCCTAATCGTGAAGTCCTAGTGTTGAAGTCGTGAAGCCGTAGCACAGAGGTTGTGTAGCGGTCGTGTTGAAGTCGTGAAGTCTTAGTCGTGAAGACATAGTGTTGAAGTCGTGAAGCCGTAGCATAGAGGTTGTGTAGCGGTCGTGTTGAAGTCGTGAAGAAGTCGTGAAGCCGTTGTGAAGTAGTCGTGAATAAGTTGTGAAGAAGTTGTGTTGTGAAGTTGTGAGATTGGTTCTAGCTACGATTAGAACTCGACATTTAGCTTTGTGTCGTTAAGCCGGTGTAAACCAAAGTCGTGTAAGGTTTTCTCCGCTATAAGGGAGCTTATTGAAGTTGTGAAGAAAACTCTCGAGCTCGGTGCTCGGGGAGTGGAGTAGGGCAAGGAAGGTGTCCTTGTAGCCGAACCACTATAAATCTCTCGTGCCTCGGTTAGATCTTTCCATACCTTATTTATTTCTTTACTTGCATCGTCATTACTTTCATACACATAGGCTTATATAATTGCTAGTATTTATTAGAGGTCGACTTCACATAAAGATCAATTTGAAAATCCATTCAAGAAACCAAAACGTTTACAATTAATTTAAAAGAATCCATATATAACTAATAATAAGATTTAAGTTTTAACAAACTTGAATCTAAGTTTTCAAAAGTAAACAAAGGTTTTATAATAAATTAAAAAGACGTAAAACTATTCAACCCCCCTTCTAGTTTTCCACAATTGGTATCAGGAGTCACGTCAATCAAGATCTTTAAAATATACTGTATTTTAAAACTTGAATCGATCTATGGAATCCAAAAAATATTTAGAAGGGGAATTGATGCAAACACCACCACTATTTGAAAACCATACTTTTCTTGAATGGAAAAATAAATTTGAAAATTATGTGAAATCAATTGATCTAGATCTTTGGCATGTCATTTCGATTGGTGATTTTCAACCAACAAAAACGAATTTTGAAAGTCAAACAAAAACAGATTTTGAAACTCAAAATAATTATTTAAAAACAAAGAATAACAAAAATAATGAAGCTAAAATAATTATTTACAAAACCTTGCCGAAAGTTGAATATGAAAGAATATCTTTCTGTAAAACGGCAAATGATATTTGGAAAAATCTCTTAAACTTTCATCAAGAAAAATGTCAAGCCAAAGATGAGGATTTTGATCTTGTACATGAATTAGTCATTTTAGAAAATTTAATAGATAAACATTTAGATAAAATAGATACATGTGCTACTAGTTCAAATGTTGTTAATGAAGGTATTAACAACGAAGACTACATGAATCAACTCCAAAGGGAACTCAATCCAATATCACGGAGTCACACCGACGAAGGAGAAGATCATCATCCGGTATGT
The DNA here is from genome assembly GCA_021014915.2 of Artemisia tridentata subsp. tridentata. Classification (NCBI taxonomy): domain Eukaryota; kingdom Viridiplantae; phylum Streptophyta; class Magnoliopsida; order Asterales; family Asteraceae; genus Artemisia; species Artemisia tridentata. The sequence goes on along the minus strand of CP139501.1, from coordinate 26,761,441 downwards.
GACGAAAGCAAACTAGATAAAGCTCCAAATAAGGTACAATCCAAAACAGAACATTTTTGCTATGATCCATTCATTTTAGAATTTTCAAAACTAGAAAATGAGTTTAAACATTTTTGCAACATAGATCTAAAAACTATTTCTAAACATTATTCATCAAAAACTTTTGAAGGTAATCTTGAAAAAGAAATAATTTTAGAAGATAAAATGTCTAGACTTGAAAGTAATACTGAAATTGATCTAGAATGCAAAATATGTCAAGATTATAAACTTGAAATTAAAAGATTAAATGAAAGAGCAAAAATATTAGCTAAATTTGAAGAAAGCTCCAAATCTCTTAAATTCTTACTAAGTTGTCAAAAGCCATTCAATGATAAAACCGGTTTAGGATTTAATTCGGATAACTCTTCAACAAGTAAATCAAAACAAATTATAATTAAAAAACCTAGTAGAGAAATTTAGATATAAGCCTATTTACTGTGATTATAATTTATATAAGTCAAGAAATCCATTGTTTGTACATCAAAACAAACTATCAAGGAATTCTTGTACTTCTTGGTGACATTTTCTCCACGTGCATATAAATGCAATGGATGTCCCCAACTAACCATCTCGGACCCATGAGAATCTGGGTACCAAGCTGTTTTATTTGATTAGGTAATGAACGCAAAATGGAATGAAACTCAATCTTGCGTTAACCTACTCATATTCAAAACACGCGCATGAAGACTTATTAATCTACATAAATGAGGATGGAACGAAGTGGTACTCATCTATAATTCACTACCTCATATCATGAAGAAAAACTGGACCTGAGATAAGTCTTCTTTTTAAACTTTCCTGAGTAGTTACTCCTTGCATATAGTTATGATAATCACTGCCTTAAGATATGCTTAGTTTGATAGGTTGCTTTGCTCTCACACTACTAGTTATATTACTTGTTAATAAACTAGAAAACCTTAAGTTAACCCTCCTAGGCATTAAATAAAATGTTCTTTATCGAAAATACAATATTTAGTCATCACTATCGTTTAAATCGCATAATTTATTGAAAAGGATAGCATGAGACAATAGCCTTAATCAATCAAGCATGAAATTTTTTTTTATAAATGCAAATCTTCATATTTTGGAAAATGATTTTTTTTCAAAAAGATTATGTCACTTCTCTATTAAACATGTTTTTATCAAAGCCAAAAAGTGTAACAACTTCTTTGAAACAAATTCAAATCTACCTTGTTGAAATAATTTTCACACTCAAATAAATTTTTTTTCTCAAAACATTGTTGATTAATGCCCAAAAACACTTACTCAAATCATGCTTGATCCAAGTCTAGAAATCCATGCTATCACAAATTTCCCATCACATAGACACTTATTAGGATTAATTAACTAACTAATTAATCGTCATAATAATGGTAGTATGAATTACTTGGTAATTATATGTTGTTTTCTTGTTCATGTATACATATATGCTTATTGATAAATGAGTAGGTTGCATGATAATTAAAATTGCTAAATTGAATATGCTTAGCATACATGAGTTATTAAATTTTAAATTGCCTCAAAAATAAGTTGGACTTGCTTGAAACAAAACTCAAAAACACAACCTTTTCTACAAATTTCTGCCAAAAACCCATTTTCAGAAATCTGGAAGTCAGCAGATGGGCGGCCCCCTTAAATACCTAGGCGGCCCCCTTAATTATTAAGGGGACCGGCCCCTATTTAAGGGGACCGGCCATCTGGAGATCCGGCTTACTGTTTCCTTTTTCAATTTCCAAACTATTTTATTCCATACTTCCCAAAATTCACAAACACATTTTGTCATAAACCACCCACCAAAATTTACCTTCCTAAACCACATCATTCCTTCACTATAAATGCACCTCCTCATCATAAATGCCCATTCACATCATCTACTCAAACATGTCATCCTCCAACTACCCAAAATCAAAACCCTCAAGAGTTGCCAAAATCTCGGTGAGACCAATTTGGAGAAGGAAGCTTGAAACTTGCCATAACCCAATTAATGATGTTGTTCAAACACATAACCAATCATCCACTCCTAACCCTTCATCTCCCTATGATCAATCCCAAAACCTCAATCCAAATCTCATCCACACTCAACCCACCAATTCATCATTAAAAACACTCACCACTCTTGGAACATCCACTTCATCCACATCACCATCCTCATCCACTCATGATTACCCTAGTTCACAAACATCTCCACCTCCAAGAGTGTCACCACCACCTCCTACCAACTCACATGCTACCCCTATGTTGCATGTGCAAACATCCATCCCTCATAACAACAACACTTTACCATCAACACCTTCATCCGAACACTTGAAGTTCATCGAGGAACTCAAGGAAGCTCATGAGCTTAGTGCTCTTCTTGCCCTACACCTAGCCCAAAGAAACCTTGATCAACCTCCATCTAGCTCTCCCACATCACCCCACAACCAAAACCATGTTGAGAAACATGTCAACAATTGTCCTTGTTGCATCTTTCTTCAACAACAAACCATTGCTCTAAATGAGCACTTTACTTGGATTGAGTATCTTCTCACTAGATCCAATCCAATATCCCCAATTGAACAACATCAAAACCTTCATCCATCATGGTCTACTCCAAGCTCTCCACCTCAAATGTCTCCACCACCACCATCTTCAACCTCCACACACCCAAACATATACCTTCACTAATCCCATTTACTCACCCTCTCACTTGTTTTCATTTCAAAAACCACCTTCATCATCAAGCAAGTCAAATGGATTTCTTAGGCAAATTAGAATTCTCTAACTAATGTATGCTTTAAGCACTATGTAACAATGATTATGTTTGTCACATAATCATTTTAAATTAATGAATGTTTGTTTCTTTCTTTCTTATATATGTTTGCTATGAATGTGTTGTCTCATTTTTTGTTTAATTAAGATATATGCTTATGACATGCTTACAATATGATCTTAGTAGTTTACTTGTAAACATTATTCTTCTTAATATGTTATTGCTACTATATAATCATTCTTCATGTACATGATCTAAATGAAGCTTGCTGCAAATACACCCTAACAATGACCCTTTTCTGAAAAAATTTCAAATTTGGTCGCCTGGAAAAACAGCAGATGGGCGGCCCCCTTAATTCCCTAGGCGGTCCCCTTAATTTTAAGGGGGCCGGCCAGCAATTAAGGGGACCAGCCATCTGGAAAGATTAAATCACTGTTTTCTTTTGCATCTTGTGATCACTTTTACCTAGCCCTAGCAACCATTTCTCCTTATGGACGAACTGGTATTGGAATCTTACTACAAAACCTCAACATTTAACCTAAACCAACCAAACTTTCATATTATAAATTTCCTCCATAAAATCACCTTTCATTCCATCATCCTTCACCATCCAAAACCACCATGCTATCACCAAAATCCTCCATCTCTAAGACTCCAAGGAAGCAAAGACTTGTCATCATACCACCAAAACAACCTTTCATGGACTTAACCCAAGATGACACCAAAACTCCATCACCACCACCTAAAAGTTCATCCCCAAGTGCACCAAATGCACCATCTAAAACACCCTCTACCCATGGAGCTTCATATTCCTCCGTTCCATCCACTTCATCCATCAATGACTACATCCACACTCACCTAACATCATCACCAAAAGCATCATCACCACCATCCACTCAAGAACCTTCATACACCCAACTTGCCATTTCCTTATCACCCATCACACCTCTTGATGCTCACTTCTCACCATCACCAACTCCACAACCATTCTTTCCTATACCTTGGGCATTGCTTAAAGCCCATGGTGACAATTGTCTTTGTTGCATCCACAACCGGACTATATTCTTTGGTCTTAGAGATGAGATACACTACATGTTTTCATCACTTGAACACATGATTACCAACCCAACACAACCAACTCCTCCACCTCCTTCACCCACTACACCATCACCACCTCCATTTTCACCCAATTAAGCATATGCAATGCTTAAAAATAATTTTCAAAACCTTTTTGTGTGCAAGCCCAATGAAAGATCATGTACTCCTAAGATGATTATGTAGTATCATTAGTTGGTTTTGTTTCAATGTTTGCATGCCTTATGTTGTAATCTACTTGGTTGTGTATTTATACACAACACTTCTATTAAATGAATGCTCTTTTTGCTTGCTTATTGTTATTACATATACTTGTGCTTCTAACATTTTTTGTGCAAGCGTTCCATAGCTCGTTTCCTTGGTGCCCCCAAATGAGGGGGAGTACACATCAAGGGGGAGTTCTCATACGACACTTTTTCACTTAAAACTTGTCGGTTAACCTTGTAAGGAATTAAATATTCCATAGATTTGATGATCACAAACAAGAAGAATGAAACATATAGAATACTGAATGATAAGCAAAATACAAGGTACTGCTGGTCCAAAAGCAAGGTACTGCTAGACCAACAAGGTACTGCTAGTGTATTTTATGGTACTGATGGTCCAAAGAGCAAGGTACTGCTAGTTCAAAAACAAGGTACTGCTAGACCATGAAGGTACTGCTGATTCAAGAGCAAAGTTCTGTTCCTGCTGAGAACTCTGCTGATTAGCCAGAGCACTCTGCTGATAAACCAGAACACTCTGCTGATAGTGCAAAAACCTCATTCCTGCTGATAGTGTATTGTTTCTGCTGATTAGTGTTCCTGCTGATAGTATTACAATCCTGCTGATAGTTCAAATGAAGTAACTGCTGAATCAATGAGTCACTCTGATGCTTCAAAGATAAGAATGAAGAAGATATTATTTTGTATGAGTCATGTTTATACAAATATAATATCTAGATATTTATCAAGTCATCAAGTTGAACACTCAAGATACAAGTTGTATCTTATTGACTTGACACATGTAAAAGCAAGTGGATGACTAAAAGTGTTGATCCCAGTTGAGCTTCACGATCTTATTAATTACTTTAGATAAATCTAAGGTAATCGGTATAGAAACTGATTTCGAGTTGTATATCAAATATTATGCGGAAACTAATACTTGATCTTAAGAAGAATAAACACAAATGAATTCTCAAACAACACTTCAATATATTAATACGATTGCTCTGAATAGCAATAGGGTTACAAGAAACCTTGAAGTGTAAAACAATACGTATGCTAAGATAAACAATCAATCGATCTCTAACTCTAACCCTAGAACCTCCTTTTATAGCGTAAGGAGTCCTAGTCGGTTTACAAGACTTCCTATACAAGAAAAAAATATTCATACGTATCTTTTCTATACTTATCTTAACATACTTTACATAATTAATAAGCAGCAGAGTAATCCATCTAGCAGCAGAGTCTTCGTGAGCTAGCAGTAGAGTTACAATGTACCTATTATACCAAAACAGCAGAGTTACCAAAACAGCAGAGTTCTTGCACTAATCAGCAGAGTTACATAACTATCCAGCAGAGTTGTAATTCTCGAATCAGCAGCATTTCAGACCCAACAATCCTCCCCTAAACTTGATATTTTTCATCAAAAATCATCAAGTTTCCTTCAATCCAAATAACCACCAGGAGGATGCTTCCAAACACCTTACTGTTTTGATGTCTTTGACTCAAGAATCTTCTCATATTTTGTTATCAATTTATAAGCTTGAGTATCTGAAAAGTAACTATTCTGCAATGTCAACATACCAGGCTTTAACATCTGAGTAATCACTGCTGTATTGTTATTCAAAGGGTAATCCTTCTCCACAAGCATGTAGACCTTGACACCCTTACAAACTAATTCATGTACTCCACAAGATTGATACAAATACCACCTATCAACTCTGGAGTTCAACAAATCTCTCCATTCAATATCTCTCTCATCAGGTTCAAACATGTTCTTTAAAAAGTAATAGTGAATTCTTTCATACATCACTTCTGGTCTAGTATCACCATACTTTTCTTTATATAATCTCCATGTTTGCATCACATCATCTCTATCCATAAAATGTAGCATCTGAGAAAATCTAACAAATCCATAATACATATTATTTGACCTTTTAAACTCCCAGTAAGCTTCACTTCCATCCCTGATTGTATGTGCATAAGAGATAATTGAATATTTTGTATCTAAAGGAACTGCATTGACTATCTCTGGTTCCTCTTGTGTTACATGAACTGTGATATCCATTGTTCTTTTCATATCCTCAGCAGTTACTTCCTCAAAATGATGCTCATTACTTTCTTCTTTTTCAGAATCACTCTTTACCAATGACTCAGTCTTCCTCTTCTTTCTAGCCATCTGCTTTATTCTCTTACCTGTCCTCTTATAACCAATAACCTTCTTAACTTCTTCTCTCTCAAACTCCATGGTTTCCTTGTCATCTTGTTTCTTTGAAACACTTCCACTTCCAGATGCTTTCACATTTTCAGATCCCATAACCTCTGGCTTTCTTTTCATTTCAGAAACTTTTCTTGGATTAAGCTTAGCATAAGTTTCATAAAACTCCTTTTCAATTAAGTGATCTGACTTGCCTTTGAAATCCTTCATCTGATAGCCTCTTGCATTCTTCAAATAGTACTTCATGTCTTTAACCAATGCTTTCCTTGAAGATGACTTTTGCTTGTAACCATGCTTTTGTGCCTCTTTAATCCTTAAAATCAGCTCTTCCCACTTAGTCAATCCATTCTTTCTAAGTATGAACTCAACAAGTTCTTTTGTCTTTTCAGCTCCATCCAACTGCTCATCATTTGATATCAACCTTGCTTGACCTCTTATAATCATATCAGAATCTATGAAATATTGCAACTGCTCATCTAATTCTTCTTGACTAATCTCTTTAAATGAAGAGCTTTCAATAAGTTCAGTCTGATTTCCTTCTTCTTCAGCTGCAACTCTTCTAGCATACTCTTCATCCTGAGCAATTTGAGCTTGTTCATCAGCCAACTTTTTCTTTCTTACAAGTTCTTCAGCAGAGTCAGCAACAGGTTGTGTTTGTGATGGTGTAGGTGTTTTAGTTTCTTTGTGCATGTTCAGCAGCACTTGAGCTAAGGTCATCTGATCATCATCTGAATCAGCAGAGTCTTTTACTCCAGCACTCTTCTCAATATCATCAGCAGAAACTTTTAACACATCAGCAGAGTGTCCTGCATCAGCAGAGTCAACCTTTCCACTCTTATTACCAACATTTTCAACAAATTCCTTTTCAACCTCCCCTGAACCTGTCACATCCTCTTGATCCTGTTCATTCACCACAGCCTCTTGTTCATTCCTCCCCTGTTTGGAAGCATCCTCTTCCAAACTTGGTTTGGACCTCTTCTTCAGCCTCCCCTCAAGGTGTGTAACCCTTAACTTAAGCCTCCTGATTTCAGCACCTTGAGTAGTCTTGACTGTCTTTAACTCCTTTCTTAGATCAAGCACCTCCTTTGACAATTTTGTACAATTTTCCGTCAATTCTTTCAATTGTTTCATGATATCCTCACAACTTCGGTCTGTGTAACCTGACCCGAGAGGTTGATCATTGGAATTGACATTTTGTACAGGTGGTTTAGCCGTCAAATCATCAGTATCAAGTTCAATACTAGCATCAACACGTCGACCTGTGTTACCTGGTCCGAGAGGTGTATCATTTGCAATGTCAATATGTACATTAGGGTCCATCAATTCAATATGTTCATCTCTGTCCTCATCACTTCGAGATGTGTTAACTTCTCCGAGAGGTGAATCGTGGGACACAAACTCAGTTTCATCCCTAGGATGAACATCTGAGCCCCCCATAGAAGCCATTTGGCTGGGGTTACCACCAGTTGTGTCAGGTTCTTGAGAACCTTCTACAAATGATGTTGCCATGGTTGAGGTCTTAAGTATGTTGACACTGTCCTGTTTAACTACTAAGTTGGAAACAGTAGTGCCAGCCTCTCCCATCATGATACCTCCAACACCTGTATCAGCCTCATCTGCTACCATACTGACATTGGCCTGAGGTTGCACAATGCCCTCTTGTGAATTCCTAGGTGATTGGGTGTTTTGGGTTTCATGTGACACTGATTCATTCAAACTTATTGATGAGGATGTGTGATGGGAAGCTGTGGGTGTTCCAGCTTCTTCATCCTCATTTACAGCAGCCACTACATTCAAGATATGCTCAGTTAAGGGAGTAATAACACCAGAAAATCCCTTCCCATTCTTCTTTAAAAAGGCAAACATCTTGATGGCCATTCTACTACAGGGCTCAATTTGTACATGCCTCAATGGTTCTCTCAGCTGTTTGTTTATAATAAGTTGTAGAAACCTTGGGTACAAATAAAACTTCTTTTTAACAAACTTTTTCAACCCCTCAAATATCATACCAGAAAAATCAAAGGGCTGCCCTGTAGCTAAACATACCAAAGCCATAGCTTGAGAAGCACTAAACTCATTCCATCCACCTATTTTGGGAAACAAGCAGTGTTGTAGAGTATGCAGTAAAAACTTCCAATGTGGACAGAGACGACCTTTCAATAATGTACTACCAGCCTCAGGTCTCTCATATCCAAAAGTCTCAAGCTCAGTCATAACTACTTCTGGGGTAATAGTAGGGGGTGTTGGGGTGCCTGATAGGTGTAAACTTCTCTTAATTGTGGTTTCACTAACTACAATATTCTCCCCATCTACACTACCTACCAATCGTTCCTCACCATCTAATACATCCAACTTAACAGTTGACCAAAATTGCTTCATATGAGATGTATAAATGGTAGGATCAGCAGTTAACGCATACCTTAACTTCGAAGCACTCAGGAAATCCATAACCTCATAAAATCCATCAGCGGCAGTAACCTTACTGAGAAATGCTATCTGATTGTGTTCTTCTGGAAACGTTCTTTGAGCCATTTGATTTGGGGGTTTTGGGAGAAAGTAAATGAATTGTTGTTCTTGGGTGAAAATCGAATGTAATTCGAAGCAACTAAAATGGAATTAGATCAAATTGGTGAAAGATACCGATTTGATTCAATTAGGTTTAAGAACGCGCCAAAAGTTACAGTTTGACCCTTCAACTTTCAAACTCATCAGCAGAGTTATGAAAGTGTTGACCTAAAGTCAACTTTCCCAAAATTTTAAAATCACCTCCTTAAATACAATACCAACCCCACATTTAACTCCATAAATCCTTAATCACTAAATCAAATCCCCAATTCAAAACCCTAACTCAATAACAATCCAACATGAGTTCTTCAAAAATGCCAATCATTGAAATATCTTCAGATTCATCCTCGGATGAATCACAAGGTTGGGCTAGTTACTTTCCTAATAATGCATCCATATCGCAAAACAAAGGAAAAGCAATCAAAGAAGAATCATACTCCGATCCACTCCCTTCAACACCATCGTCATTCGAAGATTCAAGCGATGATGAAACAGCAGATTGGCCTGGGAAACAGCAAGGTTGGCCAAAACACATGACTTACTACCAAGGTGCTTGGGAAATCATCCCTTCAAAACATCCAATATCCGCTGAACTTCAGAAACAACTGGAGAAAGCCGCAGCCGACTTTGCAAAAAGTGTCCACATTCCACATCCAGAGCCAAATCCGGTTGAAAAGAAACCCTCTGTGCCAGAGAAGAAAAACCAGCAGAAGAAAGCAGCTCCCTCTACCAGTCAGCCGCAAAATCCACCACCACGTTCAGTGGTACTTGCACTCCCCTGCCCAAGGGTGTCTGAAGCCATGGGCACCAGGGGACCACGGAGCAAGGTCATGCCAGAATTTGCTAAGATGTAGGTTGTGAATCAATGTAGCTTGTTGTCTTTTGATGTTTTCTTTTGAATGATGGTTGTAAGAAAACTTGCTCTGTACATTGCTTATGGAATGAATGAATGAATCTTTTAATTTTCCTTGCTTAACTTGAGTATTTGTGTATGTATCTGCAAAAGGTTAGTAGCAAACAACAAACACAAGCAAGAATATTCCAAAAACATCAGCAGAGTACCATAGCAACAAACAACTAAACAACTTAACAAACAGCAAATTTTGACTTAACAAACAGCACAAATCCGTACAAAACTTTACAAAAACATACAGAGATAAGATGGTTTAAGATTTAAAGATTGATCATACCAATACTAGCAACTAAAAATTGAAACCTACTTATGTCAAAACTTTTGGTAAGTAGATCAGCAACATTATTGTCAGTATGTATTTTAACCACTTGAATTAGCTTTTTCTCATAGCAATCTCTAATAAAATGATGTCTTATCTCTATATGTTTTGTTTTAGAATGAAAAACAGGATTTTTGATAATACACATTGTGCTGTTGTTGTCAATGAAAATCTTTGTGTTCATAAAATTGTACCCATAATCCAGCAATTGGTTCTGAATCCAGAGCACCTGTCCACAGCAGCTAGAAGCAGCAACATACTCTGCTTCAGTAGTCGAATTAGCCACCACTGTTTGTTTCTTACATTGCCAAGAGATCAGTCTATGTCCAAGGTACTGACAGCCTCCAGTAGTTGATTTTCTGTCCATAGTAGCTCCAGCATAGTCACTATCTGAGTATGCTATCAAGTCAAATGGTGAATTATTAGGATACCAAAGACCCAGTTTTGGTTGACCCTTTAGGTACCTAAAAATTCTTTTGACTACTTCCAAGTGTGAAACTTTTGGGGATACTTGGAATCTAGCACAAGCACACACAGAAAACATGATATCTGGCCTTGAAGCAGTCAGATACATCAATGAGCCAATCATTGATCTGTACAGATGCACATCAACCTCTACTCCATCTTCATCTTTGAGCAAAGGCTTGTTCTTATCCATGGGTGTCTTGGCTGCTTTCACATCCTTGAAACCAAATTTCTTTAACATATCAGCCACATACTTGTCTTGGCTAATAAAAATCCCATCTGACTTCTGCTTAACTTGTAGTCCTAGAAAGAAAGTCAGTTCTCCCATAGAACTCATCTCAAACCTGCTGTGCATAAGCTTCTCAAATCCTTCACATAACACCTTATTTGTAGACCCAAAAATGATATCATCTACATAAACCTGAACAAGTAGAATATCCTTTTTGTCTTTCTTAATGAACAATGTTTTATCAATGGTTCCTCTGCTAAAACCATTATTCAACAAATACTTAGATAAGGTGTCATACCAAGCTCTAGGAGCTTGATGTAGTCCATACAGTGCCTTCTTTACCTTGTAGACCCTATCAGGATACTTAGGATCTTCAAACCCAGGTGGTTGCATAACATAAACCTCTTCAGGTATCTTTCCATACAAGAAAGCACTTTTCACATCCATTTGATACACAGGAAAATTCTTGTATGAGGCATATGCCAAGAAAAGTCTGATAGCCTCCAGTCTTGCAACTGGAGCAAATACCTCATCATAGTCTATCCCTTCTTCCTGAGTGTATCCCTGAGCCACCAATCTAGCCTTGTTTCTGATAACAATGCCTCTTTCATCTCTTTTACATCTAAACACCCATTTTGTACCAATTGCCCTTTTTCCATTAGGCAAATCAACTAATGTCCAGACCTCCTGAAGCTTGAACTGCAGCAACTCCTCTTGCATAGCTTCAACCCAACTTTCATCTTTCAAAGTGTTAGGAACACGTTTTAGATATTTATACAAGTCTTGTTCATTTAATTAATGTTGCACAATTAGGACTATATTGTTTGTATTTTGGACCGGTTCAATAGTAGTCTTTGGACCGGTCATATTAATTAATTAAATCCTTATCACATGTAAAGGGAATATTCCTAAAGAATATTCCCCTCCCTATGCCTATAAATACAAGGCAAGGGAGTCATTTGAATTGTTGGTTTTCAAGTGTAGCTGCGCAAGCTTTGTTGGTATAACATTCGAATAGAAAGCCTTCCACTTCTTTTCTTATTCTTCTTCTCATTTCTCTTACTTTCTAGCTTATCGTGTTTAGCTTATTCATATTTCCATAAGTAGCTTATTAATATATAGATAAGTAGTATATCGTGTTTGGTTGGTTTAAATCATTTAACGAGAGTGTGTGTGTTGTTTGAGATCATATTAGTGACCTACAAGTGGTTTAATTCATGCGGTTGGTTGCTAAAGGGTATAGTCAAGAAGAGGGAATTGATTTCGAGGAATCTTTTGCTCCAGTGGCTAGGCTAGAGGCAGTGAGAATGTTTCTGGCATACGCGGCTCATAAGAACATCACAGTTTATCAAATGGACGTGAAGACTGCATTTTTGAACGGACAACTTCGTGAAGAGGTGTATGTTTCACAACCAGAGGGCTTCGTTGATCCAGAACATCCACAACACGTTTACAGGCTTAAGAAAGCTCTCTACGGCCTTAAACAAGCCCCGAGGGCATGGTACGATAAACTTGCTGCATTCTTGCTTGCTAATCATTTTACTAAAGGATCTGTGGACCCGACTCTGTTTATACAAAAACACGGGGAGGACATTCTCATCGTACAAATTTATGTGGATGACATCATTTTTGGGTCTACCCATAAAAAGTACTCAAACGCTTTTGCAAAACTAATGAAACAAAACTTTGAGATGTCCATGATCGGTGAATTAAACTTTTTCCTAGGATTACAAGTTCACCAGTCACCTCGTGGTATATTCTTGAGTCAGTCTAAATATGCACAAGAAATATTAAAGAAGCATGGCATGACAACTAGTGACACCTATAACACCCCAATGGCCTCCTCATCCCCGAAGCTAGATGCTGATCTACATGGGAAACCCACTGATCCTACAAATTATCGTAGTATAATTGGGTCTCTTATGTATCTCACAGCTAGCAGACCGGATGTTGTATTTGCCACATATCTGTGTTCACGCTATCAATCTAACCCAACAGAAAGACATTTATCTGCTGTTAAAAGAATCCTTAGATACATCAAGGGAACCATTAATTTGGGAATCTGGTATCCAAAGGATTCTGGTTTTGCACTAACTGCTTTTTCAGATGCGGATCATGCGGGATGTATTGATACAAGGAAGAGCACATCTGGTGGTGTCCAATTTCTCGGTGATAAGCTGGTGTCCTGGCAGTCAAAGAAACAAGATTGTACGTCTCTATCATCAACGGAATCAGAATATGTAGCTATGTCTGCCTGTTGTGCTCAAATCATTTGGATGCGATCACAACTGATGGATTATGGTTACATATTCAACAAAATCCCGATGTATTGTGACTCCAAAAGTGCTATTGCTATCTCGTGCAACACTGTCCAACACTCCAAGTCCAAACACATCGCTCTCAGATATCACTTCATCAAGGAGCATGTGGAGCAGGGTACCATTGAGTTGTATTTCGTGGGAACGGAACACCAATTGGCGGATCTTTTCACGAAGGCTTTACCTCATGAACGTTTTGTGAAATTGGTTCACCAAATTGGCATGCGATGTTTGACTCCTCAGGAATTGTCAAATTTTCTCAAAAACTAAATACTTGAGTCAAACATCCAAACTATCTTAAAAAAAAAAAAAAAAAAAAAAAAAAAAAAAAAAAAAAAAAAAAATGTGTGTATGCAAGTACAAATCCTCAGTCAACATTTTGTTCATTTTTTTAAAACTGTCTTTCTTCCCTTCTGAACAAATGTTGAGGGGGAGACACAAAATTTTACAAATTTTTTACAAATTTGTACTTGCATATTTTCTGTCACAATATTGCTTTGTATTGGCTTTGATGTGATATCCTAAGGATTATTAGGAATTTGATGGTTACAAATTATTAGAGGACTAAATGTGTTAAATATTGAAATTCGGTTGGTTAGGATCTTTAGTGCTAAATAATTGAGGTTAAGGGACTAAATGCGAAAATAGGATAAAAGCTAATAGTAAAGACTTAAATGCAAATCAGAATTAACTGTTCTAGGCATTTACTATCTCTGCAAATCCTTCTCGCATTTACTTTCATCCAACAACCCAATCAACGGCCATAATTCATTCTGATCATCCGTTCAAGATCTAACTAATTTGTGAGTGATTTCATGATTGTCAAACAAATATAAGATACGGCTTTTATGGAATTTGAGATCCAACGGTGGAATTTGTGTCAAATGCTTAATCGTAATTCTAGGGTTTGCGTAGAATTGGGATTTTTTAATCCTATGTGTTTTAAGTGATAATGCTTGTACTGTTATACTTAGATCTTGATTATGTAACTTAAATGCGTGATTAATTGGTTCAGAAACTCATCTGAGTGTTTATACGAACGTTTAGGGTTTATGTTCATAATTTGGGGATAATCGAATGTGAATGATGTGGTGTGATTAAAGTGTTGTTATAGTGTTATTATGACTCGAATTGAATAGTTGTTGCCTTAGATTAAGCCCAGAAACATTAGACGATCATTGATTGAGATTTAGGGTTTATCAAGAACACTATGCACTAGCAGTTTGATCTTAAAGATTTTGTGGATAGAAAGTGTTAAAAGTTTGACAAAATGCATAAAATAGCTTAATGAACCTATTGCAATTGATGAGAAATCATTATTCTGTGAATTGGAAAATTTTTGTGAGTGAATTAATCGTCAAAACGGGTTTTCGAAATTTCTTGGATAAGATATTTTCGAATTTGCAATTGCTATCGCAATTGTCATTTGCTCCCGCAATTGCCATTGCTCTCGCAATTGGTGTTGCTATCGCAAATGGTATTTTGCCCTCGCAATTGAAAAACCTTTTTTTTTCGCAATTGGAATTTTTCCCGCAAATGGAATGATTATCGCAATTGGAAATTTTTCTCGCAATTGGAAATTTTTCTCGCAATTGAAAAGTTTTCTCGCAATTGGAAATCTTTCTCGCATTTGGAAATTTTTCTCGCATTTGCAAATCTTTCTCGCATTTGGAAATTTTTCTCGCATTTGCAAAATTTTCTCGCAATTGGTATTTTTCTCTAAATATTCAATTCACAGATTAAGGATTGCTAAGTAATAAAGGATGTTGTGTGCAATCACTCAATTTTAACTAATGCTAACACACATATATCCTGCAAATTGGTGTCATAATGCTATTTCAGATCATCCACAATGTCTTCACAACAACAACAACCACTTCCTCCTATCACCAAAGCAGAATTATTTCCACAAGGATTCAAGGCTAAGTATGGGAAGAACAACTCAAGAGTGGTCTTCGACAACATCAAATGTGCTGAACCAAGTTGTCGAATTGTCATCGAAATCCTCAAAAGACATGAATGCAGGAGTATCTTGGAAGATTCAGATAGTATTCCAGAGATCTACATTCATCAGATGTGGAACACTATCAAACCAGATGACAACAACAAATTCTTCACCTGCACTCTTGACAGGAAACAAGTCAAGGTCACTCTAGCACATCTACGTGAAGCATTATCTCTACCAGATCCACCGGAACCCTCAAGAAGATACTGGCCTGCACCCACTGAACAAGACATTCTCAACTTTCTCATTGGCCTTGGTTATGATGTTGATCCTGATCTTCCACTCAACATCCTCTCAAATATCAATGCCAAATCCATTCCTCAACCATGGAGAGCAATGTACTATATTCTGATTCGATCAGTGTCTGGAAGAGACAGTGGACACGAACATCCAAGACTCTCTCATGCACAACTCTTCTGGGGTTTTGTTACCAAACACAACCTTGATTTTGCTGCTCTTATCTGGGAAGACCTTATGCATCAAATGCATGGTGTACTCAAAAAACCCTTGACTAAAATCCCATTCGTACGTTACACCAAGTTGCTGATCAGTCTTCTTCTTGATAAAGATCATGATATCTCTAATCGACCCGAAGACAGAGAAAGACATGTGATCAAGATGGACACAGACTTCAAATCAGTATACTTTCCAAAGGAAAGCACTCACAAACAAGGTCTTAAGCTGTTTGATGTTCTACTTACTGAAGAGATCAAGGAAACTTCTGCTTACGCTGATTACATTCAAGCTTATGAGAAGAAGCTTGTCGGTATCACTAAAATGACTGAGGGAACAGGGTCTTCCAAGACTCGTTCCAAAAGCAGTAGAGCTAGCAAAACTGGAAGTGCATCAAGTGCTTCAAAGAAACAACCTCCAAGCAAAAGGAGAATCATTAAGACAGCTCCGAAACCAAAAGTTGAAGAAATTGGTATTCGTGATGAAACCTCTGAATCCTCTGAAGACACGGAACCAGAAATAGAAATACTCAATGATCAAGAAGCTGAGTTTCAAACAGAGATTGATTTAGAGAATGCTGCTAAGGCAAGTATTAAACAGAAAAGGATTGATGAAGAAAGAAGAGCAGAAAGAAGAGCAGAACTACAAAAGCAAGTTTTGAGAGAATTGGAAGCAAAGAAGAAGGAAGAGATTGCTAAGGGAGCAGGAGGATCAGGAGTCACTCCAGCACCAGTTTTATCTTCTAATCCGGTTAATCAACCCGGTGTATTGCAAACTTCCACAGTTCAGCCAAATACGGTTAATCAACCCGCTATGGCTTCATCTACAGTTCCTCCTCCTCCATCAAGCTCGGTTAATCAACCCGACTTGGAAAATCCACCACAATCTGAATCAGAAAAGATTGTCTTCACAGAAAATGAAATTTCAGATTCTATGTTTGATGACATCCCACATCAAGAGGAAGAACATCATCAAGATAACATTGAGGAATGGGGAGATTCTGAGGAAGAGAAGGAGATTACTGGATTAAAGACTACTAAAGCTGCTAATGAACTGGAGGAAGAAATTGCTGAAGCAGAAAGGAAAAGGAAGGAAGAAATGGATAGGAAACAAAAGGAGGATGAGGAAGCAGATAACTACATTGTATCTCCATTGAATGATCCATTCAAATCTCCTCCACAACAACCACGTGATCAAACTCCTCCCATTCCTTCTCCCAAACCTATCTCACCTCCAAAGTCACCTCCCAAGCTTCCAACTCCTCCAGAATCACCAAGAAGATCTCCAAAACCTTCACCCTCATCTCACAAGGATTCTGCTTCTCCTAATTCATCATCATCTATTCCATCACTCACTCCATCACCATCAAGGTCACCACCAAACAAAGGCAAAGCAACATTGGCAGAAAGAATCAAAACAGTCATGAAGGGCAAACAAGTCAATAAAATCGCCAAAGTCACAAGAGTTGAAGTTCTCTCACCTATATCTAGGCAAATCAAGAAAGCAGCAAAACTTGCTCAAGCAAGAAGAGAGAGCAAGATGCAAGAACAGATGTCAGAAATGCAAAATCTCATCAAGGGTCTATCTGAACAAGTCAAGGAGATGCAAGAAACAAAGAAGAACATGGATGAGTTTCTTTCTTTCAATATAGAAGACAATATCAAAATTAAAACAAGACATTATGTCAAACGTTTTACCGCTGATCTACAGAAGAACATTAACGAGAATGTCAACACTCAGCTTGATCTCAAGGTCAAAGAAGCAATCATTCTCAATTCTGGCTTCAAGCAGCTCAAAGACTTCACTACAGAAGAACTCAAAATTGAGCTTCTCAACAGATTCCACACTATGACATCTCCTTCTCCTGAAGATATTAGTCTTATGAAGTCTATTGCAGCACATATTGAGAAGGTTTCTTGCAAGGTTGCTGCTGATAAAGGAAAGAGGATTCGTGATGACGACACTGAGGATCCAGATCCAAATGCCACACAAAAGAAACAAAAGACTGTAAGTGGATCTGGTATTCACATTCAGGAACCACCAGTACAGACAACTTCTCCACCATCTCCTAATCATCAAGAATCTGGTCCTAAGGAAACTGAGCATCACTTTGAACATTTCATCAATGATGACGTTGAGTTTCAACCTCAAGATGACCCTCCTCAAGATGATCCACCTCAATCACCTCCTAAACCAGCAAAAGCCAAACCATCCAGCAGTAAAAAGTCTTCTGAAGAACCAGCTGTGCTTACATGGTTAGATACTGACGAAGACTTACATGGAAACAACTGGTTCGACCACCTTGCACAGGCTCAAATCATCGACGACGAAGCTTCAAAGATAGAAGATAGCACGTTTGAATACAATCAGAAAGTCAAACATGCTTTCAACATTAAGAAGATGACTAAAAGAGAGCTTCGTAGAATCAAGAATGATGCGTTCAATCTTTTAAAAGATAAGTCTGCAAGTGCTGCTGAGTTGGAATATCATCTGGAGAATATTGCTAGAGCATTATCAAAAGACTTCGATTGGACAAATCCAGATGTATACAGGGAAGGTGGACTTGACAGCAAGAAACGTCCATACATCACGGACTGGACAAAACCACTTCCTGTGATACGACCTTATCATGGAACGTCCGAAATTCCATTTGCATTCTTCTTCAACCAAGATCTGGAACTACTTGTGCATGGGGCTTCTAGTGAAATCAAGTATGCTACCTCAATAACGTTCACTCCTGCTGCGAATTACACCAATCCTGCCATTGAAGAAGAAGCTAGACGTCGCAAACTCTTCATCAACAAAAGGGTTAAATATGATCGTGATGCTGAACTTGGCATTCATCATTGGTTTGACAAACGTAAATCATGGTACAAGTACAAGCTAGCCCTCATGGCATCTCGTGATAAGGTGTACAGTGATCTTCGTATCAAGGCAGTGATTGATGCTAAAGGATCTCAAAAGCTTGGTTACACATTCATCTCTGAAGTCACGGTTCGCAGACAAGATAATCTTATTTACACATTCAATGAAGCAGATTTTCCTGAACTCAGTCTCAACGACATTGAAGATTTGTATTTGATGAAAGTTCAAGGGAAGCTGAATCATCTCAATCCTACTCTTCTGTATGCATTTAGCACTGCTATATGCCACTTCATCAGAAGAACAGTGATCAAAGAACGTGTAGAAGATCTTCAACTTGGAGTTGAAAGTTATCAGAAGAAACTGAATCTTGAGGATCCCATGTTTACTCTCACTGATAACAAAGAGCCTCAGTACTTGCTCAAGACCGACCCTGTCTTCGGATTCGTCTACAGAAGTGCCACAAACACCAACCGTTTCATGCCTCATAAAGAGATTCACAAGTTCTGTGACGACACTCTTAAGAATGTTCGAGATGGGTTAGTCACACGGGTTCAGGATCAAATACTGAATAAGCACAAGAAATGGAATCATCAGCAGCTCAGACAGGTCAAGAATTTCATCTGGTCAATCGAAGAAAGGCTCTACAGAAGGGATCAGATGAGGAGATTGGAAACTTATGTTGGTGGTCGTCCTCCATTTGCCATCAGATTATTCCAGAGAACAGATCCAAAATTCACCACGTTTGGCCGAGGCGGTTAATTTGTAAGAATTTGATTTCAATATTCAAATATTCATTCAATATTCTTACTTATATATGACTGTGGATATGACTACGGCTTGTGCACACATAACAGTGTACAACCCGAACCCCAAAGAAAGGACCCTGAGGTACGCTTCAGTGCCTCAATCCTGAAAAAGGAGCGAAAGCTTCTTACTTATGAGCAGAATGAAAATCAGAATGTTTTCCAACGTTTTTTCAAACATTCTGCTCATAAGGACAAGTATTCCCTCGTCCAGGGGGAGTATTTGAAAAAATATAATCTTTGTTCAAAAAGAAGTATCAAAGTTCTTGAAACTTCTTCCCTAAAACTCAAAAACAGCATATTTTAATCATAAACGTTTTTCCAAAAACATCATGAGTATGCTATTTTTGAGGGGGAGAAGAAACAAATGATTAAAATATGATGTCTCATTTGCTGGAATCTCGTGTGCTCATACTCAGAGTTGACCTTCGAATTGACGAATAGGAAAGTCAGTAGTCGAAAGGACATGTCCCGGACGGGTAATAATTTCAAGCCAGTTTATCTGGTGATGTAAGCGTGTCTCGCAAAGGGCGTGTCTGAGTAGAATGTACCGATTTCGAGCGATAATCTTTGAATCTGATCTGGACGGGTAATAATTTCAAGCCAGTCTAACTGGTGATGTAAGCGTGTCTCGCAACGATCAGGTTCATTGAAAGTCAATCAATTCAAAAGTGCCAACTCCTTCCGGCATGTGCAAATTTCAAAATTATTACTTATGCGCACATGTTAAGGGGGAGCCTTTCTGAAAATCATCAAACTCTCAAAGTGTCAACAAAATGTCTTTACAAATGATCGACACTTTGAGAGAATTTCAAAGGTTTTGGTTGTATGGCATCATTAGGATAGTCATGGAGTTATAAGGTGACTAAGGTTAGGGAAAACCGTCCTATGATCCGCCAGAGCCGGAGGGATCTACCCAAGGACAATACCACTAGTTTAGACTAGAAAGTCCTAGGTATGATATAAAAAAGGAGAAAATGAATGTACGGAGAAAGAAGGGGTTGAAGAATTAAAAAGAAAAGCAAAGAAAAGGGTGAAAAGAAATAGCCCTCCATTTGTTCAACCTTAGGGCAGACACCGGGTTCAATTCATAATCTACTGGTTGATGAGCATCACCGGTATTGAAGACCAAAGACGTCATGGACCCAGTGACGCACTAAAAAACCTTCTAAGCCACTCAAGTGTCTCTCAAAAGACATTTGTTTCATTCACACGGAGAACCCTTCATAATCTATCGACATCTCATTACGAGATTGTTGATATTGAAAAGGAGGCAATCTGCTCCACGCCTCCGATGACCAAACAAATGTGCACTTATTGAGTCTAGAGCCATGAGAATCATCAAAAGATCTCTTAGGTACACTTAGAATTACTCTGGTGTTCTACATCATGAACATCAGTTGTAAATTAGGAAAAGTGTCCTTCGCAGATCTTAGCAATCTGCCGAGAACATTCATGAGAGAAGTCACATTTGTGATTTTCAATGATTGAATGGAAATCCTGCCAGAACAACATCAAACAACTCTGACAGCAGGTCACTTCGGTAACTCCTTGTGGGTTACGCTTAGTGTTTTTGCTCCAAAACGGTCTACAGTCGTGGGGTGATCTCCAGCGACTCACTGAATCGTGGGTGCACTTCGGTGTGTCCGTGTAATCCCTTTCGGGGGAATCCGGTTCAGAACGGTCTGGGTTAAGATTTGAGAAAGTCTTCACACTATGCTGTTGATGATCTCAAGTCTGAGCCTGTAAGTACCGGTTGGTTCCTGCTGTTGCTGCTGCTGCTGCTGCTGAGGAGCTGGAGTTCGATCATCAAGACTCCATCAGGCTTATATGTTCTCTCAATGACTCAGTTATTTCAAAAGTTCAACAAAAGCTATAGTAAAGTCAAAAGTTCAAGCACCTCAACCTTTCACAAATTTAAGATTGAAAAGTGAGAACATATTCAAAAACATATGAGCATGATGGAGAAGACGAGAAGACGTTGGAGATTGGCAGAAAGAGACAACATCATATCATCATTACACAAGAACAAAGAAACAAAGATTATGAAGACGTCGGAAGCCTAAGAAGCAAAGAAGACGTCGGGCAACATTGATGATCAAGACTTAGGGGGAGATTGTTAGGAACACGTTTTAGATATTTTACAAGTCTTGTTCATTTAATTAATGTTGCACAATTAGGACTATATTGTTTGTATTTTGGACCGGTTCAATAGTAGTCTTTGGACCGGTCATATTAATTAATTAAATCCTTATCACATGTAAAGGGAATATTCCTAAAGAATATTCCCCTCCCTATGCCTATAAATACAAGGCAAGGGAGTCATTTGAATTGTTGGTTTTCAAGTGTAGCTGCGCAAGCTTTGTTGGTATAACATTCGAATAGAAAGCCTTCCACTTCTTTTCTTATTCTTCTTCTCATTTCTCTTACTTTCTAGCTTATCGTGTTTAGCTTATTCATATTTCCATAAGTAGCTTATTAATATATAGATAAGTAGTATATCGTGTTTGGTTGGTTTAAATCATTTAACGAGAGTGTGTGTGTTGTTTGAGATCATATTAGTGACCTACACAAAGCCTTGTGAATGGTCTTGGGTTCTTCTTAAGATAAGAAACAGGCAAACATGCAATTTTGTAGATCCTTGTGGCTATTCCTCTTCTTAAGTGTTTGAGCAAACAATCCCTGATCAAGCAAATCACTCAACCCTTTTGATTTACTTCTGGTCTGAACAGCAGAGTGAACATCACCAATTATTTGCTCCTTTGGATGATTCCTGTGGATTCTTGTTGTTGGTGTGGGACTAACAGGTATGTCAGTCTCCAAGTTTGATAAATCAGCTTCAGCACTAAAAACATCAACAACTTCATCATCAGTATCCACATACACTTCTTCTAATTCAGGCATCTCATTAGTAGAATCATCATCAGAATCACCAGTTATATCAGTAGAGTCTTTGAGTTCAGCAGCAGAGTTACCAAGCTAAATAGCAGAGTGTTTTGCCTTAACAGCAGAGTGCTTTGGCTTAACAGCAGAGTGTTTTGGCTTGGCAGCAGAGTTAAGAAAACTGCTGCTTGGTGTATTCCCTTGAATTCCATCAACTTGTGACTCTATACTTCTTTCCTTATCATCATTCATGTCATCAGGAGAAGGTTCAGCAACACCTTCCACATCAACCTTTGGTAATTCTTTATGAACAGCAGCATCATCTGAACTCTTTCCCTCTTTAGGAGTGAAGTACTGATCAAACGTGCTCCTTTCAATCAAAACAAACTCCTCTGCAGTGTCATCCTTCTTTGCTTGTGTACCTGCATTGGGGTTAGTTTGTGTACCTGCAGACATGTTAGTGGTACCTGCAAGGACTGGTTGATAATTCATGCTCTTGGTTAAAGAATCAATATCAAACATCCACTCAGGACCTTTTCCATCAACATTAGGTGTGGTTTCTCTAATTTTAACATGCAAATTTTCCACCACATGCCCAGTTCTTTGATTGAAAACCCTAAAAGCCTTACTTTCAGTAGAGTATCCAACAAAGTAACCTATGTCTGCTTTCTCACTAAACTTGCCTAAGTGGTCAATGGTGTTTAAGATAGTGACAGGACACCCAAATGGTCTAAAGAAATCTATCAGTGGTTTCCTACCATGCAATAACTCATAAGGGGTCTTATTGTGAGGTTTGAATATCTTAGTTCTATTTTGCACATAACAAGCAGTGTTGACTGCTTCAGCCCAAAAGATAGTGGGTAACTTAGACTCTGACAACATAGTCCTAGCAGCCTCAATTAATGTTCTATTTCTCCTCTCAGCCACACCATTTTGCTGAGGAGTTCTAGCTACACTAAATTGTCTAGTTATCCCTTTTTCCTCACAGAACTGATTCATCACTTGATTCTTAAATTCAGTTCCATTGTCACATCTGATGATCTTAACCTTGTGATTAAATAGGTTTTCTATCCTTGTTATAAAGGCCTTAAGAATGCCAGTTGTTTCATTCTTAGTCGCTAAAAAGAATACCCAAGTAAACCTACTGAAATCATCAGTGACCACTAAGCCATACATCTTTTTATTCAAACTATGCACATATGTAGGTCCAAATAAGTCCATGTGTAACATAAACAAAGGTTCAGTTATAGAATTCACCAATTTGGACTTACAAGATGCTCTATGTTGCTTTCCCATTTGGCAAGCAACACAGACTTCAGGATTCTCAAAGACCTTTGAAGGCAATCCTCTGACCAAGTTCCCTTTCACAAGCTTGTTGATAGCCTTGTAGTTCAAATGTCCAAGCCTTCTGTGCCATAGTTTGGATTCATCAACAGTGGCTTTGGCAAACAGACAAGTTAAATCTCTTTTGGGAATAATATTCTTTATATCCACACTGTATATATTGTCATGTCTAGGGACTTTAAGAAGAACCAATTTATCATCAGGTATCTTATAGTCAGGAGACAAAACAAGACACTCAGTGTCGGTAAAAAGAACAAAATTCTTCCTGTCACACATTTGTGAGACACTAAAAAGATTAAACTTGAGACCATTCACCAAATACACTTTCTCAAAATCCAACTTTCCAGTTCTGATGATGCCTTTACCAACGATTTTTCCACCTTTAGGGTCATTCCCAAAGGCCACATAACCACCATCCAAAGCTTCAAAATTCTCCAAGTTGCTTTGATCTCCAGTTATATGTGAAGAGCATCCACTATCAAAGATACATTTGTCCTTTAGCTCCTTTTGTAGATTGCCCTGCACAAAAAGTAAGAGAATTAGTTTCTCTTGGGGACCCAAGCCATTACTGACTTGGATCTACCTTGTGCATCAAAGTAGTCAAATTTCTTCAACTGCATTGGTGCACAGCTGTGTCTGAGAACATGATCTAAAACTTTAACTTTTGGTTTCCAGACCCAGCAAGCTGAGGCTTTAACAGCATAAAAATGATTGCCTACAACAGTATCAGTAACAACTTTAGGCAAAACAGCAGAGTCTGTCTTAACAGCAGAGTTTGCCTTTTCAGCAGAATCAAATTTTTCTTTCTTAATGGGCACTGTTGATGCAATAGGAGAGATAACTCTAGAAGTACCATCTCTCATCAAAACTTCCCTAGGAACCATGTTTCGTTTAGGGTGAGGGTGAGTCTTTCTAGCAGAGTTTCTATGGTTCACCCTATTGTACTGGTTCCATGCTGGTTTCTTATAGCACTCATCTTGAAAATGTTCAAAGCTACCACAGCAATAACATGCCTTCTTAAGTAATTGAAAGTCAGTACCTAATTTGTGTGAAACTAGGTTGTTCCAATTTCTCTGGTTTCCCCTAGGCAAGTTATTTTTTCTTTTTGGATATACTCTAGGTGTTTTGTCAAACTCAGCCATCTTCCTAGAGATACCTTTACCAAACCTAGGCTTAACAAAATTAACTCTTTTAGCCCTAGGTACTTTTGATGCAACAACAGTAGGAATTTCTTCCTTTTTGTTCTTAGGGGTTGAATCAGATTCCACTTCATCATCATCACTGTCAGACACCCAATCTTCAATAAGGGGTGCTTCATCATACTTCTTTACCTCAACCTTAGGTGAATCTAATTCTTTTTCATTAGTTTCAACAACAGGTTTACTAATTTCACCTACAGGTTTAGCCCCAGACTCAGAGATGAAAGTTAGTGTCCTAGTAGGAGGGGCATTGGCACTAAGCTTAGTAGGATGAGAAACAGCATTATATCCTAAACCAGTAAAGTGTCTTCCTAATGGTTTACTGAGAATGTCAGTGGCAAATTGTTGTTTTTCTATCATAACAACATGTTTTTCAGTCTCACTCTTAGCTGAATCTCTAGCCTGTTCAGCCTGTTCTACTTTTTCCATAAGAACCTTAATCTCATCATCTTTTATGATTATTTCATTTTTCAAGTGTAACACCCGGTAATTTTCCAAAACCTTTCTAGCCAATTATTTTAAAACTTTGCATTACCTGAGAACTTAAACTTTTTATTGAACTTGTTTGGGCTTGAGAAACGAGAAATATTGCGAGAAACGAGAATATTGTCCCTATTAGTGAACTGGCACAACCTAGAAAGCAGAAAACGTATCGTATTTGACAAAAATATTGATTTTTGAAAGTATTGCAAATTTATACTCGTTTTTATTGGAAAAATTATTTCGTGACCAATGGCGCAAGTTTCGTAATTTTTCGAGTCCGTCTGCTATGTCGAATGAGCCCCGAACCGTTTTGACGGAAAGTATTGCTAGTTTGACGACTTTAGTCCCTCCTTCTTTTTGTTACACTTCCCACCCTCACTTTTTATATTTTCATTTCACCCCTCTTCATTTAGTATATAAACCTACTAATTGATAAAATAATTCATTTTACCTCTTTCATTCTCTCTCTTCTCTCTCACTAGCCTCGCCGGCCTCCCACCTCCCACCGGAATCTTCATATTTTCCGGCGCACTAGCAGTTTCCGGTCACCGGAAATATTTTCCAGCCAACCTATTTTATTACTTCAACTTGTAGATCGGGCCACCCCGACCTCGTTTTCACCACCCACGCACACCCACTCGCCTCCAATCACCTCGTACGCGTCCCACGCGCCACCACCGATCACCTCAGCCCGCCGCTGCCATCACCGAGAGCCGCCGCCACCTCCTTTCACCCTTCTACCGACGGTAAACCACCACACTCGCCACCCTTTTCGTTATTTTTGATTTTTGATCAAAACCCTAGTTTTTATCTTCTTAAAAATCTTTTATGAAATCTTTTATATAAATGTTTTTAACCATAAAAACTCGTGTGGACTTCTTCTTGTTCTTGTTTGGGCCGCGACTCAGTGACTCACCGAGTCAACTCGCTTGACTCGGTGAGGGTTTTGATATTTTCTTGTTGTTGTTGATGTTAGTAACAAGGGGAGTATGTTTTTGGAGTATATAGTTGTTTGAGTGTCCGTTTTGGTTTGTTGGGTGCTCGACAGCCGACCACCACCACCACCGAGGCTTAGGGTGGTGGTGGGGATGATATTATTGATGTTGTTATTGTTGTTTTGGTAGATTGGTTTGGATTTGGATTAGTTTTGGATTGAGCCGAAGGGTATAGAGCTCGGATTTGGGTTTCGGATTTGGTTTTGGTCTTGATTGAGTTGTTATTATTGTTGTTGTATATTGTGCTGGTCTCGGGTTTGAGCCGAGAAGTCCTTGGGCTTGGTTGATACCGAGCCGTGACTCGTCTCGGCGAAATTTATTTAACTATGTGTTGTGTTTGTTTATTTAAATGTGTTTGGTAACGGTTTCGGCTAAGTTTTGATGAAACCGGATTAATAATTATGAAATGATAAAAAGAATAAAGGTTTAATTATAGTTAAGAGGTTATTGCAACACATGGATTTGGATTCGGATTATTATTTGTGACGATATATGTTGGACAAAGGATTGGACGTATTGGATTTACGGTGTTAGTTATTTGGATATTATGGACCTTTTGGTACGCGAGACGGAAGGGTACGTTAGACTCATAAGAGCTTAACCTACCTGGACCCGAACTATACAAAAAGGTCAATAAAACTAAACAACTAATATTCACGCGAATGATATGTCCAATTATATAGTAAAACTTGTAAAAATTGTTAATAATCGGAATATTCAAATAAGTCGTATGACTTGGAAACGTTTTGTAAACGGGCAATTCATGCCGAAAGTTCGTAAAATGTTTTATAAACTTAAACTATTTATGGTTTATTAAATATTCCAAAACCTTTTCAAAACTCTTATGTATTAACGATTATAATATCTATTTTGGGAAAACGGGGAAAAGCCGAAACTATTTATTGAGGTCGTTATTGTTTGTTTGTTTATTTGTTTATTTATTCTCTTCTGATTTAATTCTTTCTTTATATCCTTTTCTTCTTCTCCTCTCGTCTTTATCGAGTGTTCATTCGTATTCTCCGACTATTATCTTTTAACCTTTCTCGTCTTCCACACGAGACTAAAACGTATTTTCTTTCGAACGCCATTGAAACAAAAACCTCTTATACGAGTATTATTTATTAAATGATTTCGAGTATTATATCTGAGTTATGTCATTTAATTGGTTAGGTTGTGCTGAGGTTCATTTGCTGTGCCATCCCATCTGATTGTGTATCTCGTATTCTCTCTGTGACTAAGGTGTGATTCATAGCCCCACTTTTAATACTTTTAACTGTTTATAAATCCCGTGGGGGAGATTACATGCAACTTACTATTTTCTGAGCACAATTGTTTATTTGTATGCTATATCCTGACTGTCGCTATGAATGCTAAGTACCTTCCTTGCCAAAAGCAAGTCCCTCGATCATGAACCATTAATCACCTGCGGGTGAGCGCGATTATAGTTTATAGGCCTATAGGATTGACCATCCCACTCCTGTTGACCAGTTAGGCAACACGGGTGTACTGTATTTCGAGTACCTAGGTATTTGGCAAGATACCTACTGGAGGGCAAATATTGTGATTGTGAAATTCCGCGGTTGTTATTGGTTACGCCAGGAATGCTGGTGCCGGTTAACGCATTGTGTGTCATGAGCTTAGCAAATCTAAACGAAAATATATACGAAGGTTATCCTGATTGATTATGTGGCGCCCGAAACTAAAATTCTTGTGCTCAACTATTATTTATTCAAACCTATGAATTACACTCAACCTTTGTGTTGACTTTTTAGCATGTTTAATCTCAGGTAATTGATTTCTGAAGCGTGCACAAGGAAGGGCTGGAGGTTCTGATTGGCTATCTTTGTGGGTTATATTATGATACTTCTATCTTAATTTCTGCTGCAAACTACTTTATTTTTCCGCTGCAAAACTATTTCATCTTCCGCTGCTAAATGTATTATGAGTCTTTTGAACTCTAAAGTTGAACTTTGTATTTGAATGTGGTGTTTATTTAAAAACGTCTCGTTATGAGATCGTTTATCTATGATTTTGACTCACTACCCCTCGAGTAATACCCCAAACTCAGTCCCGCTGCCATAATCCGAGTTGGGGGTGTTACATCAAGACAGTGATCTGATCAAGGTATTCAATTTCAGCCTTTTTATAAAATTCAAGTTTCTCTTCTAAGTTCTTTAAACCATATGCATAACTAAGATTATCTAGCTTAATTGTATCATTTTCCTTTTTAAGGTTTCCATAGCTAGACTCAAGCATCTCAATTTTATCAGAACATGATTTAAAAGAACAAGTTGAATCATTGGATACCTCAGAGTCTGATCCAGAAGAAGAATAGGCCATGAGAGCAAAATGCTGTACTTCAGGTTCCTCTTCTGCAACCAATGCACAATTTGGACCATCCTCAGCAAGATCACTCCAATCAAAATCACCTAACCCATCACATGATACCATAGCAGTAGTGGAATTTGGCTCTTCATCAGCAGACTTCTTGAAATTCTCATTACTTCTTTTTGGTGCTTTGCATTCTCTTGCAAAGTGTCCCTTCTTTCTGCAGTTAAAACATTCAGCCTTTGACTTGTCAAATCCCACACTCTTGTTCCTTCTGAACTTCATCTCTTTTCCCGTTCGCTTAAGAAACCTTCTTGCCCTCATAGTAAGCATTGCAAACTGCCATTGCATATCAATCTCCTCAACATCATCAGGATCAAGTTCATCCAGATCTTGAGGCATGACTGAAGTACTTGTAGTAAGTTCAGCCAAGTAAGCACAAATTGCAGCATCACTGATAGTGTTGGTGTTAGAAGAGTCAGCAGCAGAGACATGTGAACCAACAGCAGGAGCAAAAGCACCAGCAGCAGAGTGCTGTTCTTGATGTCTTCCAGTAGTCTTGTTGCTTGAGGAAACAAAGGCAAGATTATTTGTAGTAGAGGATGAGCTTGACAATCCTTTAACTTCAGATTCATACACCTTCAAGTTGTTATACAGATCATCCAATGTCATAGTATCAAAATCTTCCTTATGTCTCCAAACCACTGTATGAGTGTTCCATTCAGAAGAGAGACTTCTCAGAAACTTTAGATTGACATCCTCTTGAGATGGCTCAATCTTCAACAGAGCCATCTGACTGGTTAGCTTATGAAGTCGATCATAAGTTCCTTCAATGTCCTCAGAACTTGAAGCAGTGAAAGTTTCAAACTGATGCTTCAGTAGATTCTTTCTTGATTTCTTTGTAGCTTCATTCCCACCAAATCGAAGCTCGATTGCTTCCCATAACTCCTTAGCAGACTCAATATGATTAAAGCTCAATTGATAATCATTAGGTATTCCCATCATGAGAATACTGTGAGCCTTAACCTCCAATCTTCTCTGTGCTTTCTCCTCACTTGTCTTGAGAGTCAAGACTGATCCAGTAGCAGTCTTGGTTTGCACAGTATCTCCATGAACAATAACTTCCCAAAGTGAGTAATCAACCATTCTAATGTACTGTTGAATCCTCATCTTCCAGATCTCATACTCTCCAGGCTTGAGCATGGGAACCCTTGATGCAGTAACCATGTGTGTAGAGTCAGAGTCCATTGCTTACAGTGATGATTAGTAAATCTTGTATTCAAAAATTCTTCTTGGTACCAGTTTCTAGATCACAAGCTCTGATACCACTTGTTGATCCCAGTTGAGCTTCACGATCTTATTAATTACTTTAGATAAATCTAAGGTAATCGGTATAGAAACTGATTTCGAGTTGTATATCAAATATTATGCGGAAACTAATACTTGATCTTAAGAAGAATAAACACAAACGAATTCTCAAACAACACTTCAATATATTAATACGATTGCTCTGAATAGCAATAGGGTTACAAGAAACCTTGAAGTGTAAAACAATACGTATGCTAAGATAAACAATCAATCGATCTCTAACTCTAACCCTAGAACCTCCTTTTATAGCGTAAGGAGTCCTAGTCGGTTTACAAGACTTCCTATACAAGAAAAAAATATTCATACGTATCTTTTCTATACTTATCTTAACATACTTTACATAATTAATAAGCAGCAGAGTAATCCATCTAGCAGCAGAGTCTTCGTGAGCTAGCAGTAGAGTTACAATGTACCTATTATACCAAAACAGCAGAGTTACCAAAACAGCAGAGTTCTTGCACTAATCAGCAGAGTTACATAACTATCCAGCAGAGTTGTAATTCTCGAATCAGCAGCATTTCAGACCCAACAAAAAGCTTATCAATTTGTAAATGATCTCCTTATGTTATAAAAGGAAGATCATACCCCTTAGATAAAGGTGTGGGTCACTGTGGACAGTGAGTATGTCACTGTGAGATTAGTGATCAACCAAAGTGCTTCGTACTCTCAAATTACAACAACACAAAGTTGTGTTAAAATGTAAGAGCACTTAAAGAGTGTGTGTGATGAACATCAGACATGGGGTTTGATAAATATTGGACATGGGGTCTAATGTTGTTTAGGTTTGTTTAGCCTCAAGGATCTTCGATCCCTGATTAGATAGTAATCGTGTTATATTGATCATGTAACATTGGGGCTTAGTTGGAATAAACAAACGGTAAACTTGGAAAAATCTTGTTGTGATAGTATTGTTTCTTTATTAGAATATTCAGTCAATATTATCATCATGCTTTATATAAACAAAATCCTAGATCAAAGGTGTAACAACCTTGAGCCCATAAACGATCAGAAAACTTATAAGTAGTCAGTTCTCTTGTTCTTTAAAGTTTTCAACAAGTGGTATCATAGAGGGGGGCTCTGGATCTAGGAAAAGAAAAGGTTTTAGCTAAAGAAAGAAGAAAAATTCGTTTTTGCTTAATTTTTCACAACTTTCTGCAGAGCAGTTTTGCAAAGGCTATAACTCCTTCGTTAACCATTGGATCGGGCTGAAATTTTTGTTGAAGGTTCTTGGTATATCAAGGTAGATTCTCACCGGAGGGATCTTCAATCTGAGCATTAGGTTGCAAGATATGCATCGTTAAATACTGCTGCAGAAACAGTTGAGGTATGGTCGAATTTTTGGTTTTCTTTCAAAGTTCACACGCATAGGGGAAGAATCACACACAGAGAAGAGTTGGTTCTTAAAAGATAAAAAGGCTTGTTTATCAATTTATTATTGGTGAAAAAGGTCATTTGTTGCTTATTTGAAGTTGAGATTGAATTTTTCAAGATTGTGTTTTGTCATATCTTTGGAAGAAAAGATAACTTGTTTGTGCTTAAATAATTATGGCGATGACTTGTTAAATCTAGTTTTCATAGGTCAAGGGGAGGATGGACGAAGACCTAGTTAACTATCACTTAAAGGAGTTGCTTTGTCGCGCTCAGTGTCTCATAGGAAATGAGGATTTTATCAAGAGATTTCGATCTACTTATATAGTGTTAGTATAAGTTCAAAGTCAGTTTTAGTACAAGATATAGGACACAAGATTGGTTTATTCTAATTCATCAACAAGTTGGTAATGATTGGTTTTTCTTTGTCAATCATAAAAGCCTACAAGAATGGAGATTCAAATGGTTAACATATTAGTTTCAGGGGAAGTTCAATGTTTAACTGTTTAACCATCTATTGTATATGTGCATCACCACAGGAAAAGTTATTGATTCTTATTATTGTTGTTTGGTACTGCTACTGAAGGTTTAGATTTTTAATCTCTCAAGTTCATTTTTAGATGCGGAAAGCTTCATGGAGGGTAATTTGAGATATTAGAAAGATAGATTAGATGTGTAGTATTAATTCAAAGTTGTAAAGATCATATTTGTAATATTCTCTATTTGTTGATAACAAAAAGGGGAAGAGACGTGGTGGATAGCATAGATTAAGGGGAAGTCAGTATAGTTTTCATTCACGGTGAGATTTAGTTATCTCAATTTCTCTACTTCGTCTAGGGAAATTCGTACAAGAATGTTTTTGTTTTGTAATCATCAAATAGGGGAAGATTGTAAGGAATTAAATATTCCATAGATTTGATGATCACAAACAAGAAGAATGAAACATATAGAATACTGAATGATAAGCAAAATACAAGGTACTGCTGGTCCAAAAGCAAGGTACTGCTAGACCAACAAGGTACTGCTAGTGTATTTTATGGTACTGATGGTCCAAAGAGCAAGGTACTGCTAGTTCAAAAACAAGGTACTGCTAGACCATGAAGGTACTGCTGATTCAAGAGCAAAGTTCTGTTCCTGCTGAGAACTCTGCTGATTAGCCAGAGCACTCTGCTGATAAACCAGAACACTCTGCTGATAGTGCAAAAACCTCATTCCTGCTGATAGTGTATTGTTTCTGCTGATTAGTGTTCCTGCTGATAGTATTACAATCCTGCTGATAGTTCAAATGAAGTAACTGCTGAATCAATGAGTCACTCTGATGCTTCAAAGATAAGAATGAAGAAGATATTATTTTGTATGAGTCATGTTTATACAAATATAATATCTAGATATTTATCAAGTCATCAAGTTGAACACTCAAGATATAAGTTGTATCTTATTGACTTGACACATGTAAAAGCAAGTGGATGACTAAAAGCTTATCAATTTGTAAATGATCTCCTTATGTTATAAAAGGAAGATCATACCCTTTAGATAAAGGTGTGGGTCACTGTGGACAGTGAGTGTGTCACTGTGAGATTAGTGATCAACCAAAGTGCTTCGTACTCTCAAATTACAACAACACAAAGTTGTGTTAAAATGTAAGAGCACTTAAAGAGTGTATGTGATGAACATCAGACATGGGGTCTGATAAACATTGGACATGGGGTCTAATGTTGTTTAGGTTTGTTTAGCCTCAAGGATCTTCGATCCCTGATTAGATAGTAATCGTGTTATATTGATCATGTAACATTGGGGCTTAGTTGGAATAAACAAACGGTAAAATTGGAAAAACCTTGTTGTGATAGTATTGTTTCTTTATTAGAATATTCAGTCAATATTATCATCATGCTTTACATAAACAAAATCCTAGATCAAAGGTGTAACAACCTTGAGCCCATAAACGATCAGAAAACTTATAAGTAGTCAGTTCTCTTGTTCTTTAAAGTTTTCAACAAACCTTTTTGATTCTACAAAAATGGGGAGAAATAGATGTAAACTCACTAAATACTTGTCTAAAAACTAATTTTTAGATTTAATGAGTTTAGATTTTGTAATCATCAAAAAGGGGGAGATTGTTGATATAAATAATACCTAAACACGTTATTAATATTTTTCGATATCTCTACGTTTTGATAATCACAAAATGTAAAATCATTAATCAGAAAATTATGACGTAAACAAGTATTTAGTTGTAAATATCTATTTCTACAACTCAAATCACTTAAGGTATGAATGAACTAATGCTTAATGCATTATATGATCAAAGGAACATTTTCTTAATAACTAGATTTTTTTATAAAACATCAAAAACATTTTATATATTTTTGAAAAACATTTTTGGTATTAAATAAAAATGTTTAATCTTTTATAAAAATATGAATTCAAAATTTTAACCAAAATCAGTTAAAATGTTCCAGAAAAACCTTCCCCACAAAAGGACAAATCTGGGCAACGGACACCCTGGGCGGCCCCCTTAATTTTACTAGGTGGCCCCCTTAAAATTAAGGGGACCGCCCCCCTATTTAAGGGGGCCGGCCACGCTCCAGTAGGTCTCCAGCTGTCCAATTTTTCTCCTATAAATACCAGCCATCTCCTGGATTTTTACTTACCTTTTGCACCCCAAACTTTCTGTTTTAAATCTTGTAAATACTTTCTAAAATCCTTTGATCATATAATCTTAAGCTTTGGTTTCCTAGAGATCCAAGCTTCCTTCATTCAAGTGCAAAAGAAGAATACTTCTATCAATCAAGATTAGAAGTATTACAACTTAGTATCATCTTGTTACTTAATTTGTTAGTTTAACAAAGTTTGTAAATCATTCATTCATTTGTGTGTAAGGTGTGTATAGTAGATTAGTGTTGTATGTAAGTAGTGAAGAAGTTGTATAAGTAGTTGTGGTATAGAAGTTGTGAAGACATAGTGTAGAAGTTGTGAAGC
The DNA here is from genome assembly GCA_021014915.2 of Artemisia tridentata subsp. tridentata. Taxonomy (NCBI): domain Eukaryota; kingdom Viridiplantae; phylum Streptophyta; class Magnoliopsida; order Asterales; family Asteraceae; genus Artemisia; species Artemisia tridentata. The sequence continues at coordinate 26,727,255 of CP139501.1, read as the reverse complement.
GGCGGAGTAGAAGTCGTGAACCCGTTGTTTAGAAGTTGTGAAGCCGTAGCTTTGAAGTCGTGAAGTCCTAGTGTTGAAGTCGTAAAGCCGTAGCATAGAAGTTGTGTAGCGGTCATGTTGAAGACGTGAAGTCCTAGTCGTGAAGTCCTAATGTTGAAGTCGTGAAGCCGTAGCATAGAGGTTGTGTAGCGGTCGTGTTGAAGTCTTGAAGTCCTAGTCGTGAAGTCCTAGTGTTGAAGTCGTGAAGCCGTAGCACAGAGGTTGTGTAGCGGTCGTGTTGAAGTCGTGAAGTCTTAGTCGTGAAGACATAGTGTTGAAGTCATGAAGCCGTAGCATAGACGTTGTGTAGCGGTCGTGTTGAAGTTGTGAAGAAGTCGTGAAGCCGTTGTGAAGTAGTCGTGAATAAGTTGTGAAGAAGTTGTGTTGTGAAGTTGTGAGATTGGTTCTAGCTACGATTAGAACTCGACATTTAGCTTTGTGTCGTTAAGCCGGTGTAAGCCAAAGTCGTGTAAGGTTTTCTCCGCCATAAGGGAGCTTATTGAAGTTGTGAAGAAAACTCTCGAGCTCGGTGCTCGGGGAGTGGAGTAGGGCAAGGAAGGTGTCCTTGTAGCCGAACCACTATAAATCTCTCGTGCCTTGGTTAGATCTTTCCATACCTTATTTATTTCTTTACTTGCATCGTCATTACTTTCATACACATAGGCTTATATAATTGCTAGTATTTATAAGAGGTCGACTTCACATAAAGATTAATTTGAAAATCCATTCAAGAAACCAAAACGTTTACAATTAATTTAAAAGAATCCATATATAACTAATAATAAGATTTAAGTTTTAACAAACTTGAATCTAAGTTTTCAAAAGTAAACAAAGGTTTTATAATAAATTAAAAAGACGTAAAACTATTCAACCCCCCTTCTAGTTTTCCACACTTCCTATCATACCTCTATACTTAGTGCTATCCACTGACTCACCTTCTTCATCTTTCGTGAGTTTTATTTCAGTGGACATGGGAGTTTTCATAGGCTTAGACTCTTCTAAACTAAACTTCTTAAGCATCTCTTTACTATACTTAGCTTGATTAAAGAAGATACCATCTTCCATTTGTTTAATTTGTAAACCAAGGAAGAAGTTTAATTCACCCATCATGCTCATCTCAAACTCGTCATGCATGATCTTAGCGAAATCATCGCACATCTCTGGACAAGTTGATCCGAATATAATGTCGTCGACATATATTTGAACAATGGTGAGATGTGAATCTCTTTTCTTTGTGAAGAGTGTGTTATCAACCTTTCCCATGGTATATTCATGTTCAATCAAGAAAGCTTTCAGTCTATCATACCAAGCTTTAGGAGCTTGTTTAAGACCATAAAGTGCTTTCTTAAGCTTGTAAACATGATTCGGATATTCGAAATCAACGAATCCCAGAGGTTGTGCAACATACACCTCCTCGTTGATATAACCATTAAGGAACACACTCTTCACGTCCATTTGATATAGTTTAAAGTCTAAGGCACAAGCATAGGCAAGGAGTATTCTAATTGATTCTAATCTAGCTATGGGTGCATAGGTTTCATCATAATCTATTCCCTCTTGTTGGTTATAGCCTTATGCTACCAACCTTGCCTTATTCCTAACTACGACGCCACTTTCATCGATTTTATTCCTAAACACCCACTTAGTTCCTATGATTGTTTGATTTTTAGGAAGAGGTACTAAATCCCAAACTTGGTTTGCGGTGAATTGATTAAGTTCTTCTTGCATGGCAAGTATCCAACTTTCATCCTTAATTGCTTCACCTACATTCTTAAGTTCTATGGTTGATATGAAACAAAAGAAATTACTTTTGTTTTGTGCTTGTGACCTAAGGGTTCTTTGGTTTAGATTACCTATTGATGCGTGGTTTTGCGACCTTACAACAGGTTTTACCTCTCAAGGGATCTCAAGAGGCTTACAACCCCACCAGGCAGTGTACCTGACCGATGTAGTATAGTGTAGTGGTAAGTACGGGGGATTGATCGTTCTCCACAGGGAATAGTGTCATTAGGACTGAAAAACTACTTTAATAGGTCTAAGGGTGAAGGAAGATTCTTTTTGTATTTTTTATATTTTTATGAAAGCAAGTAAAATCTCGGGTTTGAAAGAGTGGGCAGAATTAGTTGCTAGTCAACTAACCCAAATAACTACGAATGCAAATAAAATAAAATAACAGAAAATGAAAAGGTTGTGAAACTTATGTGGAGAGAAATGTGTTTACTTAGATTTCCTTACTCCCTAACTATCTTTTACCGGTTGATTAGTGTGTATTAATTGCGTGGATGACGGGTGTTTTCCTTAATACCAATCGTGGGGTGGCGTACGTACTTCCCCAACTCTACAAGCTCCTCCTTCACTCCTATGTCGAGCCGGCTAGGAAGCTCCTAACATGGGATCACTAGAATTCGCTCATGCATTAAATACAACCATAATAACCTTAGTACGCATTGGTTCATGTTTCTTAAGACGTTCAAGCAAGTTACCGAATAGGAGGTTAGCCAGTTTTCTTAAGCCTAACATCGATGAACAATCATCCAAAACAATTAATAACACACTAATAACCAATAATCAATAGTTAGGTTTCATTAGATCTAAGCAAACACAAGATAAATCTAGCCTAGCATGTTAATCAAAAGAAAAGAACAAGATATAATCAAACAACACATAGACATATTGATTGATTAAATGAACACTTATCTTCAATTAAACATGGGAGATCCAAGGGTATGAAAACCCTTAAAAATGGCAGAAATTCGTCTTAGGGTTTCTCCTCACAAAGTTGCACACTAATGACAAAAAATTGCAAAACTATATATAGAACTTAGTGGCTGACGGCGTCACGTTATAGATCTTGACGCCGTCACCTCGCCGTGTCTAGAGTTCCCGGATGGCCTTCTTGACGTCGTCCCTCTTTAATGCTCCAAAATCCTCCCTGGCTTATCAAGGCTTGACGCCGTCTCGCTTTAACTTAAACCGTGATGGCCTTGATCACTTCAAAGGGTGACGCCGTCAGATTTTCCATTGTAAAATTCTCTGGCTTATCATGTGTATTTTTCATATCCACCTCTTTTGCCAAGCCATGACGCCGTCAAGAGCAATACATGACGCCGTCAAAGGTACTTTTCCAGCCGATTTTGAGACTTTGTCGTTTTCTTCACTTTTATGCTCCAAAAACGTCCAAAATGCTTCCTTTTCCAGATTTCTTCTCCAAAGTACCTAAAATGACAAAAGGAACGATTTAGGGCAATATTTGATCAAATAAATACGATTTAGGGCTTAAATGACCCCCTAAAAGCGGTACACTTTTCGCTTCATCAAATACCCTTACACTTGAGATTTGCTTGTCCTCAAGCAAATGCGCTTTTATTCTAATCAAAATACAAGTTAGGGGTCATTTAACGCTAATATAAAAGTAATTACAACAAATAGTCGTTCCACTTTAATCATAATAAGCACGGAGATTACAAACTAGCACCTCACAAGTAGTGTTTAGATACTCACATCTCTCAGGTGCCATCAAAATAAATCTCATAAATGAAAACGGATAATATCTCTCACTACCTGTCATAGCAAATAGATTACCATAGGCTTGGGAAAGGATCGAAAACCTTCTCCACTAGGCGTAAGCACCTAAGATAAACTATCAAAGAGGGCTTTTACATGGGTTATAACGTGAGGGGGATATGATAAACACGGATTTGTTGGATAAGGGATATTTTACTGGTGGCGAGTTAAAGATCTTGATTAATTACATGCACAATATGGCGTTGCTAAGCCAAGACTAGACTCGACTTAAGCTAAAAACAAAATAACAAAAACATAAAATAAACATAAAATGAAACGGGATGGTAGTCCGTATGTTTTTTCTACTTTTCTTTTTCTCATTTTTTTTTTGTATTTTTCTTGATTTTTTCGATTTCTTTTTTTTTTTTTTTTTTTTTTTTCATACATTCTTGCCCTACCATCCAAAATAATACATCATAGGGGCGTTGCATTCCCCTTACACTTGAACTTTTACATAACTTTACAAATAACTATTCTAATGACTCGAATTAAGATAATCGAAACACTTGGAGTACTTTTAAAACATTTAGCTCATATGGGGGTAATAATGTTGTTCTTCCCCATTACTCCATTACACTAGTACTTTACTCATGAGTCCCAATCGTCCCAAAACAATATGTACAAGGATATGACTCGACTTAGCAACCATGTAATCAATTAGATAATTAACTTGGGGTTTAAACAAATGTTGTCACAATAATGCACTAAAAATGAGTGCATACAAGGTAGGCTAAGGCGATTTGGGTGTACATTTAAGTGGGGTGTAAGAAATTCTTCCTTTAAGTAAAATGCTTAAAGGTCGAAATGAAAAGATAGGCTCTGAGGGGTGTACTAGGGGTATCATGTACTAAAAATGAGTACAACGCAAAGGGTGTGGGAGAATTACTTGACCAATGTAGCCAATGTAATTATAACAAAAAAACACAGGTGTAAAACAATGGGTTAATCCTAATGCCTCTTATCATGTAGTAAATCTAACTACACGAATGTAGTCTCACTTGTGGCCTCGGAATGGTCCTAACGCAAGTTCTAGAATCTAAGTGCTACCGGTACACACATCATAGCATAAATGCTTTTCCTACCAATTCTAGGGGCGAACCTCACATATTTGGGAGTGGAAAATTTTTTTAGTGGTACGGTTTTGTGCTAGTCATATAACTCCTATCCATGAGACGCTCATTAAGATCAAAGTTTCACTCCTATATGTTGTAAAAAAATTTAAATTTGGCACTAAAATTGCCCTAACAGGTATTTATCTCAGTTTTATTACACATCTACCATTAAACAAACAAAAATCAAGCGCAATTGCATTCTCTAAAGTATCGTATTTTACCCCCCCCCCCTTTACACTTAAGATGAACATTGTCCCCAATGTTCAAATAACAAGATGTAAAAGTAATAAGGTAAAAGAATGAAATCAAATACTCCCCTGATTCGTTCGGTGGATAAAGGGGTAACATGGTTAGATCTTCTTCCAATAAAATGTAGAAGCTTCAAGACTAATGCATCGCCAAAAGCTTGATTCCACATACATCTCCTTGTCCAAAATAACCTGTTAAACCTGAGAAAACAAACACGAAAACCTGCATAACATCGGCGGGATAAATCTATATAAGGATATAATGCTTGTGGAATGATTATTTTGCAGATTCCTGGAGTTTATAAGTTAGAGATTTAATAAAAACTTTTTATGAAAACAAAACTTTCAAAAATTTCAGAAAATTAAAACCTGACACCGTCAGGTTGTAAGGCCTGACGCCGTCAGAAATGATCTGACAGAATTCTCATGTTAAGTTTCCGGAAAATTTCTGGAAAAACCTATACCTTACTTCCTGGAATCCCTGCAAAATATCATTATGACTCGATACAAGCATTTGACTCAAACTATTACTAATATGTATGTTAATTTAATATTATTACGATTCATGTTCATTTGTGTTCTAATAAACTAATTTGGATTTCCCTTACACTTAACTTTTGCAAAATACCTTTATATGTAGTTAAGACGAAGTTAAAAACAAGATAAAGCATTTTCACAATTTAGTTTTGAACATGAATCAATAATAATAAAAATTAAACATACATACGGAAACAAATAAAATCAAACAAATAAAATAAACAAACAAATAAAGCTTGGGTTGCCTCCCAAGCAGCGCTTGTTTTTGTTTGAGTCACGAGCCTGACTTTACCCTTATTTAACGGATAAAGGAGAGGTTTTACCTACACTTAGGATTAAGTGCGGGTGATAGTAGCGATACACACCATCTTGGTGGAAGTATGCCGCGTGAGGAAAGAGTGGTGGATGAATTATATACTCAAAGGGGTGTGCTCCTTTCATCATAACCTTACCTAGTTCACTTTGGTCAATGGGTGAATTAAAGTTTTCTCCTAAAAAGGGATCATCTTCTATCAACTTCAAGAGATTCCTAGTTGGGAATCCGTCTTGATCTAATAAACCCGGTTTAAACCCATAATGTTTCTTGTGATCAATCATGAATGGGTGATGTAAGTATGTAAGGTCATGGTTCACTCCTATATTAGCTTCCACTCTACAAGGCTTAGAGTCTACTACCTTTATCGTAAAACTACCCGGACTATATGGTTTGATGGGTGGATCGGGACCTATTTTAATTCCTAACTTTTCATCCAAGGATGGAAAATTGGGTAAGGGTCTCGGTTGAGGCTCCGATTCATCAAAACTAGGAACTTCCATAGAACTAAAAGAAAGGTTGTGACTACAAGTATTCAAACCTATTTCTTCTAGTTGTGTTTGGTCCAAGGGCTCTACCTCTATTGGGGTTCCTATAGTCTCTTCTACTTTTTCCAGGTAAGTTACGGGCGGTGTGTTAACCTCAAATGATGGTAGGATTTGTGGGGTATTTAGTGGTCTTGCATTTCTAACCTCATTCTCCATAGTATCTAAATCACCTATATGTTCATCATGTGTTTTGGTAGGATCTAACCCAAACACATTCCTAAGTATCTCAAATCCTTCTCTAGCCATTTGAAATTCTAAGTCCGATTCATAGTAATATTCAACTTGATTACTATGTTCCGATTGCCTAAAGGATTCCTCATGCGTGTCATATGTTTTGGTGAAATCTATCCCACTCATGCAACTAGGTAGTTCAACACTAACCATCTCACAATCTTGGTCCAATTCATGGTCAATGTTTTTAAAAACTAGGTCTTCTTGCTCATGGTACCTATAGTCGGATAAATCCTCCTCATTTGTTTCCTCAAGTTGTGATGTATATAAACCCATCAATTCATTCAACTTATGGTTCACGGTTAGGAAGCTTTCCTCAAATTTTTTCCAAAGGGTTTCACTAATAGGAGTTGATCCTAACAATGATTGTTTAATAGAAGCCGCACATGCACATAATTCATCAAACCTATCAAACTTTACACCCATCTCCTCTTGTATATATCTAAGATCACTTAAAAATTCATTGGAACAACAGGAAGCAAATCTAACCGTGTAAAGTAATTGTTCCTCTATTGTTAATGATCTAAATGGAATTTCATCCGCCATGGTGACAAATGAAAATGGTTTTACAAACAAAGGGCACAAAGAAAAAGATAGACTAAAGAAATCTAATAAAAAGAAAATAAATATCTCACTCGATAGGAATCAAGTGAGTAGACCTAATAAAATAAAAATTCAACCTAAACAATAACTATTCCCCGGCAGCGGCGCCAAAAACTTGATGCGTGGCTTTGCGACCTTACAACAGGTTTTACCTCTCGAGGGATCTCAAGAGGCTTACAACCCCACCAGGCAGTGTACCTGACCGATGTAGTATAGTGTAGTGGTAAGTACGGGGGATTGATCGTTCTCCACAGGGAATAGTGTCGTTAGGACTGAAAAACTACTTTAATAGGTCTAAGGGTGAAGGAAGATTCTTTTTGTATTTTTTATATTTTTATGAAAGCAAGTAAAATCTCGGGTTTGAAAGAGTGGGCGGAATTAGTTGCTAGTCAACTAACCCAAATAACTACGAATGCAAATAAAATAAAATAACATAAAATGAAAAGGTTGTGAAACTTATGTGGAGAGAAATGTGTTTACTTAGATTTCCTTACTCCCTAACTATCTTTTACCGGTTGATTAGTGTGTATTAATTGCGTGGATGACGGGTGTATTCCTTAATACCAATCGTGGGGTGGCGTACGTACTTCCCCAACTCTACAAGCTCCTACTTCACTCCTATGTTGAGCCGGCTAGGAAGCTCCTAACATGGGATCACTAGAATTCGCTCATGCATTAAATACAACCATAATAACCTTAGTACGCATTGGTTCATGTTTCTTAAGACGTTCAAGCAAGTTACCGAATAGGAGGTTAGCCAGTTTTCTTAAGCCTAACATCGATGAACAATCATCCAAAACAATTAATAACACACTAATAACCAATAATCAATAGTTAGGTTTCATTAGATCTAAGCAAACACAAGATAAATCTAGCCTAGCATGTTAATCAAAAGACAAGAACAAGATATAATCAAACAACACATAGACATATTGATTGATTAAATGAACACTTATCTTCAATTAAACATGGGAGATCCAAGGGTATGAAAACCCTTAAAAATGGCAGAAATTCGTCTTCGGGTTTCTCCTCACAAAGTTGCACACTAATGACAAAAAATTGCAAAACTATATATAGAACTTAGTGGCTGACGGCGTCACGTTATAGATCTTGACGCCGTCACCTCGCCGTGTCTAGGGTTCCCAGATGGCCTTCTTGACGCCGTCCCTCTTTAATGCTCCAAAATCCTCCCTGGCTTATCAAGGCTTGACGCCGTCAGAATAGTGCTTGACGCCGTCTCGCTTTAACTTAAACCGTGATGGCCTTGATCACTTCAAAGGGTGACGCCGTCAGATTTTCCATTGTAAAATTCTCTGGCTTATCATGTGTATTTTTCATATCCACCTCTTTTGCCAAGCCATGACGCCGTCAAGAGCAATACTTGACGCCGTCAAAGGTACTTTTCCACCGATTTTGAGACTTTGTCGTTTCTTCACTTTTATGCTCCAACAACGTCCAAAATGCTTCCTTTTCCAGATTTCTTCTCCAAAGTACCTAAAATGACAAAAGGAACGATTTAGGGCAATATTTGATCAAATAAATACGATTTAGGGCTTAAATGACCCCCTAAAAGCGGTACACTTTTCGCTTGATCACCTATGACATTTTCAATAGGATGGTTTTTGGATTCCTTAATGTTGACAATTTCGTCAACTTCAACTATTTCATCCTCAATGTCATCTTCTAGGGTTTTCTTGCCATTAACCTTAATGGCTTCATCCTCATCTAAGTCATCATCCACCAAAGGTGATGTCTTAGTTTGTGGAGGACTTTCATCAAATGTCACGTTAAGTGATTCTTCGACTTTCATGGTTTCTCTATTTAGGACAACATAGGCTTTACTATTTTGGGAGTAACCTAGGAAGATACCTTCGTAAGACTTTGGGTCAAACTTGGTGAGGTAATCTTTAGTGTTTAGTACGAAGCACTTGCTTCCAAACACTCTAAAATAATCAAGAGTAGGTTTTCTACCTTTCATGATTTCATATGGGGTTTTTCCTAAGATAGGTCTAATTAGAATCCTATTAAGAATATAAGTTGAGGTGTCCACCGCATTACACCAAAACTTTTGCGGAATTGATTGTTCATTCAACATCGTTCTACTCATTTCTTGTAGAGTACGATTTTTCCGCTCGACTACCCCATTTGATTGTGGAGTGCGTAGAGCCGAGAAATTGTGAGTAATACCATTAGCATCACAATATACTCCAAATTGCACTTCATTATCAAATTCCCGACCATGATCCGTCCTAATAGATACTATCGTACATCCTAGTTGGTTTTGGACTTTCTTACTAAAGATTTCAAATTCCTCAAAAGCTTGTGTCTTATTCTTAAGAAATCTAGTCCAAGTATACCTAGAATAGTCATCAACTATTACTAAGGTGTAGTGATTTCCTCCGTAGCTCCGCACGGCGGATGGACCGAATAAGTCCATGTGAAGGAGTTCTAGGCATCTAGAGGTCGAGACCATATTCTTAGCTTTGTGACTAGAATGTGCTTGTTTTCCAACTTTACAAGCGTCACAAAAGTGTTTGTCAAACTTAATCTTAGGTAGATTTCTAACTAATTCCTTTGATGCCAATGATTGTATCAATCGCATATTGGCATGACCTAATCTTCTATGCCATAGAGTAGAGTTATCATATATGGTTGCTAAGCATATCCTATCCTGAGGCTTATTTCCTATTTTCATAACAAATAAGCCATTTCTCCTAACTCCTTTGCATATGGTTTTACCATCCTTAATGATCTCACTACCCTCTTCAGAGAATATAACTCTACACTTATTATCTACCATTTGACTAATACTAAGCAAATTAAATCCTAAGTTATCTACATGCTCAACATTTCTAATAGTGAGGGAGTTTTGAGTGATCGTACCTTTTCCTATAATGTTGCCCTTAAGTTTGCTACCGAAAGTGACATTACCTCCGTTGTATGCCTTGTATAATGAGAATAGACTTCGGTTACCCGTCATGTGGTTAGTGCATCCACTATCCTTGACCCATTCGTCAGGCTCCAAGTCAATTCCCAAGCATATCTCATTAGAAGCGTGAGCCATTAGGCATGTTTCGTCCTTGGGCTTCTTTTCTTCATCATCACCGCTATCACTCCAGGAGCCTCCTATGAGAGCTCGTTGGTTGTTGAATTTCGGTGGTTTGGGACACTCTCCTATGAGGTGATTAGGATCTCCGCATCTAAAGCATTTCCTATCACTTGTCCCTTTCTTTTCAACATGGTTCTTTTGTGATGTCTTCTTCTCATCACGAGGTTGCCTAACGAACCTACCTCTTCTCCTAAAGAACTTTTTAAAGTCCCTAACCGCTAATGCATATTCCTCATCTTCACTATCGGAACTCGAGCATTCCTCATCACTAGACTCCTTCTTGGCTTTCAATGCTAGAGATCTAACTCTCTCGCTTTTGCCTTTGACTATGTCGGAGTCCTTCTTGATTATCATCTTGTGAACTTTCAAGTTTCCTATAAGTTCATCGAGTGACAAGGTCGCCAAGTCCTGTGACTCTTCTATGGCGGTGACCTTTGCTCTCCATTTAGGATGTAGAGCCCTAAGAAACTTCCTAACATAATTCTTGCTAGAGTAACCTTCATCAAGAGCTTTAAGACTAGTAATAATAGTATTAAATCTAGCAAAAGCATTATCTATTGACTCATCTTCCGTAATGGAAAATTGTTCATATTGTTGAACAAGAAGATCTATCTTGTTCTCTTTGACTTGGTTATTACCTTGATGAGTGACTAACAAATTTTTCCAAATATCTTTTGCCGTATTACACATGAAAATTCTTTCAAATTCCTTTTTAGGCAAAGCATTATAAATCATCATTTTAGCCTCATTATTTTTGGCTAATTTCCTTTTAAGTTCATCACTTTGTTTATCATAAGAAACTATTTCATCCTTTTTAGTTTCCGGATTCATTTGAATAGGTTGAAAGTCACACTCGGTAATAACATGCCAAAGATCAATGTCTTTTGATTTTAAATATGTTTCGAATCTTGTTTTCCAATATATAAAACAATCGGTTTCGAAAAGTGGTGGTCTTTGCATAGATTGCCCTTCTAGATATTTGTTGGAATCCATTGATCGATTCAAGTTTTAAAATAAATTATACTTTAAAATCTTGACTGACGTGGCTTCTGATACCAATTGTGGGAAACTAAAAGGGAGGGTTGAATAGTTTACCGGTTTTAAGTCCTTTTAAAAATCTTGTTTTAAAAGTTGGCTATTGGAAACTTTGATTCGAACTCTATGTGTAATCAATCAACACCAATATGAACTACACACTAAACTAACTAATGCTAAATAATGAAAGTAAAGAGTAGATTTGGAAAGATCAAACTGAGACAAAGGATTTATAGTGGTTCGGCTACGAAGCTCTTCTTCGCCCTACTCCACTCCCCGAGTACCACACTCGATAGTTTCAAGAACTATGTCAACAACCTCCCTTCAGGCGGAGAAAACCGTACACGTCGCTTATCCTATTACCGACACTAAGCTAAATGTCGAGTGCTAATCTTAGCTAGCACCAATCTACCAAGGTCCACGTGACCAATCACACAAGCCCAATGGCTACAAGAGATCACCACGATCTCAACACGATCACAAAGATCAACTCTCACTTCACTCTACTTAATCTAACTACTCTAGATCCTTTGATCACTCACACACAAGCCCAATGGCTTTAAGAGATCTTCACTATCTCTTAAGATCACAATGAGCTTCACTCACACTCTCACAAAAGAAAGATAATCTTGATGTATGCTAAGATACAACAAGGTTGTAACAAGTGTTACAAAAACCTAACAACTATAACTCTTGTATCTTCTTGAATACCTTGAGTTCTTCTCTTGCTAGTGAAGAGGAATGATAACACCTTGTATCAACTTGGATACTTGTGTTCTTCTCTTGATAATGAAGAGGAATGATAACACCTTGTATCAACTTGGATACTTGTGTTCTTCTCTTGCCAGTGAAGAGGAATGAAGAGGATCACTTGGAGGATGATTGGATCACTCTTGAACAAAAGAAAAACTAACCTAAATGATCTAAGAAAGAAAGTGTGAAGAGAGTATTCAACTCAGAAAGTTTTGTGTGTGTAAGGATGCCTAAAAACTGTGAATGGGGTTGGTTTTTATAGGCAAGAAAAATCTGAACGTTACAGAAAATTTTGTACGGACGGCTCCACTAAACATGCCACGGCTCCACTAAATTTAGTGGAACCGTGGAGCCGTCCTAGACTAGGACGCTCCAAATTTTGTCTTTTCTGGTGAAAACTTATTTGGGGAAGGTTGGAGCTGATTTTGGGGGGAAAATAGCTGTTGTGATTTTCAAACTTATTTTTTCATTAAAACATTTCTTAATAATTCAAAAATAATTTGTCATGTGTATTTTTGAAAAAATGTTTTATCCCATTAAAATGTGAAGTCTCAAAACACAAATTCACTTCTTTGATCATTTGTCAAGTTGTAAATTTGTTCTAGAGTGATTTGCGTAGAAACGGGATCTTTCGATTAAAAACTTGTTTACGTTAATTTTAACGTAACGTGATTTCACATTTTGTCATCCTCAAAACGTGAAGTAATCGAAAGATATAAATAACGTTTTTAGAACATTATTTGCATCAACAATCGTGTTGTTTTGGACTTATATATAGATATCTCAAGGTTATCTTATTTGGTGTCAATGCTAGATTAATCAGTAGCTTACATACTCTTTGCTACAAAGACCTTTCATTTTTCCTGATATGTTAAATTGGTTATGCTTGATAGATTGGGATAAGTGTTTCGTAGATCTAAATTATGAATTGGCTATTTATGGACTATAGAGTAAAAGTATTGAAGGAATGCTTTTTACAACCTATACCACCTATCTCACATGTCTCCAATGAGACAGTGATTTTCATTAGAGTCGCGGTAAAAGTTTAGTGCCTTCCATCAAAAGATGTACATGTTCCCACATATCCTTAGCAGTCTTTTGAGCATCAATGCTTCGGTAAATTGGATTAGGCATACCAAGAAGAATGTACTCCATTGCAAGTTCATCTGCCTCACGGTGAAGTATTTGTTCTGGTGTAAGTTGATTCTCTGGAAGAGTGGTTACAGTCTCAGGTCTTGGATGAACAACAGTGGCATCTCCGGGAACCGTTACAGTTGGCATTTGAAAGGGGCCTTCAAGGATAACTTGCTTCAGATATTTGCCATGAGGTTTCCTGAGTTCCATGAACCTTAAGAATCGACTTGCACATTGAACATAATTTTCAGGAGTGAGCATTGGAGGTCTTTCTAGTGAACCAGCTTCATGAATTGATTGTTGACTGCTGATAGCTTCACACATTTGATCAAACCAATGTGGTTGTTTTGGTAGAAGAGGTAATGGTTGCATCAGAAATTGTTGTGTTAGGTAAGGTTGTTGTTGTTGATGGAGTTGTTGTTGTGGAAAGAATTGTTGTTGTTGCGGAGGAGGGAATGGTTGTCCTTGTTGATGAGGGTAAAAAGGAAATTAATTGTACTAAGGATAAGGTGGTTGATACATGATTGTTTGATTGTTAATGAATGTTATGGATCTTTAAAGATAATGTAGGTTGGTGTTGTTGTTTAGATATAGGTAGATTAGATGTTGTGGTAAAAGTTCAAAGTAGATTTTTTGCAAATATTCGTTATCGAAGTCTAAGTCGAAGAATCCTTACTCGAAGGTGATATTCTTACTCGAAGAAATATAACTGATGAAGTATAGAACGTCTTACCCAAAGGATATATAAACCTTAAAGTTCTGATTTCCTAACTCGGAAAGTATGTGTTACTCGAAGAAAATTCCTTACTCGAAGAAAAATGGCTTACTCGAAGAACAAAACTTCAAGATGTAGAAAACCCCCTTGGTAGAAGGATTATAAGAGAGAAGTTCTGATTTCCTAACTCAGAAAATATACACAGAACTTAAAAGTATCTCCTTACTCGAAGAACTTTATTCGAAGGATTTCCTAACTCGAAGAAATGCAAGCTTGCTCGAAGAAATTCGAAGCTAACTCGAAGATCTTCAACTGCTTACTCGAAGAACGCCGAAAGTGAACTAAAAAAACCTCTAAAACTCACCACAAAACGTGTTTTTAATCCAAGTTTTTTTCCAAATCTGACCTAAAACAACCTAAACTATCATAAAATAACAAACTTTAACGTTTTAAAAACGAATTTAAGATTTTTAAAAACCTAACTCAAAGAGATCTAAAAAGCTTAAATATTACGATTTGAAATTTAATGAAAACACAACCTAAACTATCCTTGGCGATTGATACCACTTGTTAGGTCAGCATTTCATAACATAACAAAACTAGATCTAGAGAGAGAGAGAGTGGATGGAACTTTCTTATGTAATAAGGAAAATGTATTAAGCAAAGAACCAACACCCTCTCCCTTCAAGGGAGAGGGTATTTATAGTGTTTACAAGATAAGGATGCCCTAGCTTCTAGAAGGGCTTTCATCATGGCGCATGGGCTTACTACATGAGCCGGATATTTAATAACAAACTATTATAAACTGTGGAAAACAAGAAGGGGGGTTGAATAGTTTTACCATTTTTAAAGTTCTTTTGATTTGAATACTTAACGTGATTTCAAGTTATGCAAACAATAAACAATATATAACAAGTAAGTAGAGAAAGAAACAATCAAACCACAATACGGATGTTTATAGTGGTTTGGTCTACAAGGACTCTCTTCCTTGCCCTACTCCACTCCTCGAGCCTCTAACTCGAGAGTTTTTCTTTCCTAAGAAACAAGCTCCCTTCATGGCGGAGAAAACCTTTACACACATCGCTTACACTTTTTCTGGTACAAAGCTAGATACCGAGTTCTTTTACAAGGGCACAACCATTCCCGATACTTTATGTATTTTACGGACTAAAATACTAACCGATCACAACAAAGGTATATGAATGTTTGGTATAACAATGATGTGTGAAATACAACAAATTCACACTATGACTATTCTAACAAATCTTGCAACGCTTAGTTGAAGCTTGTGATGCTTTGATCTCTTTGCTATAAAAGAAAGATCACTAAGAATGAAATATGTAATATGAATGAGTTAGTAATGAATGAAAGAATGTATAATGATGTTTATGCTTATGAGTGATGAGAAAACATGAAGATGTGGCTTTCTATTTATAGGCAGAAGCAAATCCAAACCACGAATTGGGCGGATGCAATTTTAGGGATCCGTCCGTTAAGTGATTTGGATCCGCGGGTCCCTGGCAGCAAATCTCCAAGATCTTTCCCAAATCTAACCAAGATATTACCATATCCAATTCTTTGTGTGAAGATCTAACCATGATATTCTTAAGATCTTCAAGATATCTTAAAGATATCAATGTGATGTATGCAATGATGTCATGTACATATTCCATTTTGAGAATTAAAATGTAAACTATGTAAATGTATATATGAATGTAATATGTATATCCTAGTGATCATGAATGTAGCATGTAGATGATGTTATGAGTTTTAAAAGCTTGTAACTATAAATGTAAAGGACTTAACTTATATTTATGCTTTGCTAAAGATAAAGTTTATAATTGTCATTAACAAAATATAGCAAAGATCGTAAAATATAAATAACATTTTTTAGACGATATTTGTATTAACAATCTCCCCTTTTTTGTTGATGACAAAACATAAAGTTTATTTTTAAGCAATGAAATAAATAAAGTGAAAGTCTTATAAAAATATAGATTAAACTAGTTTTATACAAATTTAAAATCAATTTTTCCATTTTAAATTGTATGAAATGTATGATGTATGAGTTTAATATAATCTCCCCCTTTTTGTCGAAACAAAAAGAAGAAATGCATAGCGGAATGTAGTGAATGTCCCTTGGTGATTACTCCCCCTAATTGGAGTGCCAAGTATGATGAGACATGGATTTTGAGTGCTTAATAGCTCCCCCTTGGACAATACTCCCCCTAAATGGAGTGCCAAGTTTATGATGCTTGAATGAAGAAATCTACAAAAACAAAGGTTAGTGCTTGATTTGCTCCCCCTTGATCAATACTCCCCGTTGCTAGGGTACCAACGTTTATGATGCAAGGATGAAGAATGCTACAAAACAAAGGTTAGTTGTAAATGGTTCAAGCCAACCAAGTAATATGATGCATGAATAATGAGAGCGACAACACAAAGGTTCAACCAAGAATAATAGTTCAACCCATTCAACTAAGTATGATAGTTCAAACCAAGCACAATAGTTCAAACCAAGTATAGTAGTTGAAATCAACCAAATATAATGCAAAATTAGTGATCACACACAAGCATTAACAAACATCTTTCATTGGAAAATTATTTGTGACAAAAGTCACAAATTAAGATGTTACAAAGGAAATAAAAAGGAAACGAACTTAGAAAGAAAAATAAAAGTCCTAAAAATCCTATAAAAGAAAAATAATCCTAAGATAAAGAAATTCCTAGCATCTATTGTGGTGGGTGTGAAAGAGCATTGAGGCGCTCTAGGATATGGTTCAAAATAAACCTCATTTCATTTTGTAACTCATGAACCAAAATGTTAGTTCGTTGAGTGAGATGGGCGGTCCGCTCACACATGGGACAACCATGTCGAGGGAAGTTGGTGGAAGGTTTGGTTCATTAGTTGGTGGTGGTGGTGGTGGTGGTGGAGGTGGTGGTGCTTAAGTTGATTGTTGGTTTGGGTTTGGTGGAGACATGATGGAGGCAAGCAATGTGGATTGTAAATCCATTGCTTCATTTAGGTGGGAATCCACCATGTTTGAAAAGGTGTAGAGGTGATCAAGTTCCTCATTTATTTTGCCTTGAGTTTGTGGTTGATTAATCCACATTGAATCATCAATGGCTTGAAGGGTGGAAGTTGGTGAAAAAGGTTGAG
Source organism: Artemisia tridentata subsp. tridentata (assembly GCA_021014915.2). Taxonomy (NCBI): domain Eukaryota; kingdom Viridiplantae; phylum Streptophyta; class Magnoliopsida; order Asterales; family Asteraceae; genus Artemisia; species Artemisia tridentata. Next base: position 26,710,154 of record CP139501.1, on the reverse strand, counting down.
GTGGAGGTTGTTGAGGTGGAGCTTGATCACGGTAAAGAGGACCGTGAATGTCCCTATAGATAGGGTGGAATAGGAGTGGTTCTTGTTGGGAAGGTTCTACCTCAAAAGGAATTGGTGATGGATTGGTGGGCCTAGGTGGAAGGTCTTCCAAGGTTTCTAGATAGGGATGTGGTGAGTTTGGTGGAGTTGCAAATAACTCAATGGGTTGGAGTTTGGGTGAATGAGGAGGTGATAGTGATCTTGTCACTTGAGATGGTGCGGGTGGTGGTGTGGTAGCCACGGGTGTTTTAGTGGGTGGTGGAGTGGTGATTATGATATAGGGTGGTATTGGAGTTGATAAAGTAAGAAAGTTTTCATTAGCAATGGGAGATGAGATGTTCAAAGGTGATGATTCTTCGGATGAAGAGTTGAGATTAACAAAACAGCATGGTCTAACACTCATTCTTGTTGTTCTTCTGTGTGGTCTGGATGTTGAGGAGTTGTTTGATTTAGGCATTGTGGAGAAAGGTTGAGATATGCAGGAAATGCTATTAGAAGTGATGGTGAAGGTGTGAGAATTGTTGATTCTAAATGTTCCAATTTATAGATTCCAAGATTTATGGAAGAGTGTGTTTGGATGTAATGTTGATCCATACAAAGATGGTGGTTTATAATGATTTGGAAGAAGAAAAGAAGCTAGTCATATCATCAAAGTCAATCCATTGAGATGGAGTTGAGTAAGATGAAGAAGATATGCAGTTAATGCATAGAAGTGAGTGAGAAATCTAATGATGTGATTGATCCACGGATTGCAAGGAACCATTTTGAGGGATCCTTGCTTGTTAGAGAAAGGTAACTTGAGTGATTATTTGAATTTTCAAGTTTTGGCGGGAAATTCTATTCCTATTTATCTAAGGTTGCTAAGATGATCCTAATGTGATGGAATATCAGTAAAGAAATCCTAATAACAAGAATCAATTATCTAAAGTGCGGGATTAAACAGAAATTTAAAAATATGACTGTTGATCCGCGGAACCAAACGATTACACAGGCGGATCCCTGTTTTTGGTTCCGCCTGATCCGTTGGGTGAAATTTGGCGGCACCATAAAATTGAACAGACGGAACCATATTTTTGGTTCCGCCATTTCCGCTGGTCAAAAAATGGAGACAGTGGGCATTTTTGAAAGGCCGAAACCTGTTCAAATCCTGAAAATATTCCTAAAACATGTGTAATTAATTAGTTTTGATTGATTAATAACAAAAACATAGGTATTAACACATGTAATCATATAGATAAAATTTAGGATAATGAACTTACTAATAATAGAAATTAAGCTAAACAGTGGCTTAAGCATGGAAAATTGATAACATCTAAATGTTATCGCCCTGCATGATCACGTTAGTTTTCATAGTTGTTCAACGATAAGTTAATATCTTACAATCAAGAAAATTCATCACATCATTGTTTAAAACCTATTGTACCAAACACTCATTAACCTCTCACTGCCTGTCAAGTTTCTTGTTGATCTTTATTAGCCAACGCCCGATGTTCTTGAACATCCCTCTCGTTTGCTTGAACTCTTCACTTTGTTGTTCAATTGGTGGAAGTTGGCTCAAATACTACGGAGGTGGAATCCTATAGTTTGGTAGTCCATCATCCTCGCTCATGGATGATAATGATGAGGAGGTTGGTGGATGAGGACGTTTTCCTTTTAATTTGGCTACTCTCTTGTCACTCAAGGGTACAAATGTGTGAGGAATGAGGGAGTAGTCAGGTAAGAGACCTCTAGCATTAGACAGGTTAGAAGCATCCCATACGGCATTGCGGTCGTTCCTAACACGGGTATGTCGGCCATCCTTTTGGCCACATAGTAAGCAAGATTGAAAGGTTGATGAGTTGACATGCAATAAAGCATGTAGCAAAGGCTAGCATTGATGTGGCCTCTATTCTCTATAGTGCATAAGACGTTTACCCGAAGAATTTCTTCCCATTTCTTAAATTGTGGCCTAAGTTCGTTTAGATCCATGCCAAATGGGTCTTGTGACAAATGGTAAATTTTCCATAATATTTAATTCGTAATAGTTCATTTATTATGACTAAATCACCAGATTAGGCCATTATGTGATTATCACGGAAAACAGACCTACACATTTTGTCACCCGAAAATCTCACCAAGAATAGTGAAATTATTCCATCTCACCATTTACCCACTATAGTGTAGTAAAAATGGGAGGTTATCCCAGATTTACTCAGAAAGACACCACACGCATACCAGAATCTAAACAGCAATAAATTTAAAAATCAGAAAAATTATAGTGAATACTCAAAAACTTGAGAATACGTTTAAAGACGTTCCTGAAAATACAATCTTCCATATTGGTAATGGTTCCGGGAAGGACCCGAATCTAACTTAGTTTAGCGAGATGCGGGAATAATATACCCACTCTTAAATTAAACCTTATCTCTAAATACTTAAAATAAAACCCAACCACTCACACAATTATCAAAAAGCTGTCGTCTTCCCTAGGTTAGTTTTGTCCGCCCACCCTTCTTCCCCAAAAACCCACTCGATCTATCACTATCCACCTATTTGATATCCCTTTCTTTTGACCTAAGTAATCCCTTTCATTATCACAAAACTCGGTTTCAACAAAGTCAAACCTAGGAGACTGCAATGGAAGTGGAAAGAACACCCAATTAGAAACCCCTTTTTCCCAGATCCGAAAAGCAACTATGGAGTTATCCTCCATGTCTATCTTTTTAAGCCAACGCTCCAAGGGAGATCGAACCACATCCCAACAAGAGTTTTGAGAAGATTTAATCACTCAAGGAAGAACAAGGGTTGTGGAGCTTGTGGTTCGGTTTGGAACGATTGAGTTTTTCGGATTGGGCTTCATACGAGTTCACCACCTCTCAACAATCACTGTAAGGATTAGCTTATATCCGGATTTAAGTTTTAATCTTTCAATTCCACATATGTTAAGAGTTTCTTAGATTCGAATGAAGGATAAAATAGGTGTGGATTATAATTAGTTTCGGTTGTAAAATTTCCCAGAAGTAGTGTTTGTTATTAAAGAAATTTTGATTAAATGTTGTTGTTGTTATATTTGTGTGGCATAGGAAATAAAAAAAATCCTAGAACTCGGTTACTAGGTTAACAATCCCGTTGATTATGGTGGATAAATGTGGTGATTCGAATGACTCCAGGAGTCCTAGAATTCGAATGGTAGATTTGGTTTGGTGATTAGTTGACAATAGAAGTAGGACTAATGTGGAAGAAGGTATAGACTAAGGAAAAACCATTTCCCTCAGGGGAGGTTATGACCAAGTCCGTATTAAGAAGGACTCACCTAGGCGACCACCATGGAGGTGAGTCAACCGTAGGTTGAAATCCAAAGTAAGCAAGGGAACACTACTCCTAAGTCCTCCCCGAATACACCCCTTAGGACTCAGGAACGAGAAACTAAGAGTGGAGAATATATCCCAAAATACTAGCCTTGAATGCACCCACGTTAACTCAAGGACGAACCTCAATCGTAGTGAAAAATCCCCTTACCTCGAACCCATATAGAGTGTCGAATACCTCAATAGACCACCCATAGTTGTATAGCCTTCGACTAAAACACACTAAGCGTTAGAAGTGCTTTGTGACACTAGAGTTATGGCTCACTCGAAAAGGCTTCCCCCTTGTCAAAAAGAACATGGTCATACCAAACCAAAAGCCTTCCCTCAAACCGAGACTCCTATAGGTTGGAGTTGAGTAATACTCGACCCAAAAAGGAGTCGAGTCTTGAGTTTTCCTGAATCCTTTGATGACAAAATCGCTGGCCAAAATCTTCCCAGATATACGCATAAGACTTTTAAGACTTGTAATATTTTTCCAGGCCAAATCAACAGTAGCCACTTAGACTTTTAGGCAAGCCCAAGGATAAATCCTCCTGAGCCCACCAAGCCACAAGTGACAAACCTCCTCAGCCCAATAACGAGCCCAACAAATATATTGATTAAGCAGCCCAACAAATATAATGATTAAGCAAAAATGGTTAGTACATATATATACTAGTCGCAAAAATAAAAATTTATATAGCCGATCTCGCAAACATCTCATACCAAAACTAACATATATATATATATATATATATATATATATATATAAAACAAGGAAAGCTGCGAACACGAGAATAAAACTTCGTTGAAAGCTTTGATGTAAACTCGTACTGTCGCAACTTAAAACTCGACTACTAAAATAAATGGACCATTAATTAGTAACTTGTCACTTAGATATCACCTTACAATTTTATACCAAGTAAAACATAGAATGTACATTAAGAAGTACAAAAATTTATATACACTTGTCGTTACAATTTAAAACTCGAATGAACTAACGAAAAAATCAAATATGTATAGGCAAGTATACAACTTGACACCAATACTTGACATTTTAAAACTAAATCAACCGATAATAATGTCACTAACAAGAACTAGAAAATGAAACTTCACTTGAACTAGCATATACGCACATAGAACTTGAATAGCCATAATATAAAACACGACAACGATAATTGAATCATTTAGATCATTCACGATTTCACAAATGGTAGAACATACTATCGGCAAAAGAAATATAAACTTTATACTCACATGTGTAGTTGGAAATATGGAACTCAAGTGAGATAACAACGAACCAATCACATGTTAAGTTTAGGCAATGACACACGTCAGGGAATATATATATATATATATATATATATATATATATATATATATATATATATATATATATATATATATATATATATATATATTGACACTTAAATTTGTTATTTTAAAACTGAGTCAATTAATATCAACGTCACTAATAAAAACTAGGAATGGTATATCAAACTTGAACCTTACTTAGACAAATTTGACGAGATACATTATTCTAAACTAACGAAGTATAAAAATGAATCCTAATAAACTAATAATGCGAACCTAGTTAAATCATCCAAATTACTAAAATTAATGTTATATTAAATTTTCTCAAACCATTTAACTAGTAGGTAATGAACGTCACGTACGTTAGGCCTTACTTCAAAAATCAACATAATCGAACATGACGAACAAGTTACACAACTACAATATATATATATATATATATATATATATATATATATATATATTATATATATATATATATATATATATATATATATATATATATATATAATATATATATATACACATATCACATCTCGATTTAATTCATTCGTACATTAAATTGTTTAATACTCCCAAACCCCTCATTACCATACCTTTAGGTCATTTGTAGAGTTACACCTCACTAACTCTTAGTTCATTTTGCTGACTTTTAGCATGTTTTCTCAGGTATCTGGATATATGCAAGTGTGGCAAGGTTTGGCAAGGCGGCAGACTTATACTATTGGCCAAAGTGTTTTTAACAAATGTTTAAGACTTGTTTTTGAGGGACCATTAAACTGTTGAGCAAACTTGTAACATAAAGTTTGTTATAATTGGATTAATCAAATTAATATATTTTTACAAAGCGTGTAATTGGTTCTTCGTTACCTCGTGTTGTGATTTCCATTTCAGTAGCACCCCATGACTCTGATGCTTCCGCAAAGTAGATTTTAGGGGTGTTACAGATTGGCATCAGAGCCTAGGTTATAGAGAACTAGGTACATATAAACCCTAAACTATAACCACTTTTTCAAAAAAAATCCCTACGACCGCCACTTTCCTTGCTTGCCATGTTGCTTGATATTTACTTGAATTGACAGCATGTTATGCTTGCCATGTTGCTTGACATTTATTTGATTTGACTGTATGTTATGATTTGTGACTTATGTACATGATTAAGGGTACTATAAGTATTATATGTATATGTCTATATACACTTGACCCACACTAGTTATTATGAGTATCGCCCATATACTATACCATTTTGTCACAGACTATGTCTTCCCTAGACTCAAATGATTCCAGCATGCAGATGCTCCGAGATCATCATGCATCAAACCCTAACACTATTGAGCCTACATCACCACCACCCACCTCATCACCACACTCACCTACCTACTCACCTCTACGTCAGAGGCTCAGAAGGAGCAACGACTTTTGTTCAGCAAAGAATGTCGGGTAGACAGTAGCCGAGAGTACCCCTGCCGAAGGTACAAGGGTTGATACTAATTTGGATACGGGGTGGAGCAGAGAGCAGTTGTGCCCCGGATTAGCATAGTACTGGAGAATGTGCCTAGTGCTTTTGAGACTGGAGAGAGAGCTCAAGGAGAGCTAAGGATGAGACAAAGGATAACACAAAGATATCACATTCCTCACTTCCAGCAGCATCACTAGTAGCTAAAGAGACCAATACTATCTCACAGATTCAGACCCAGCTAGACTTACAGACTGACATACTAGGTCTCCACTCTGATCTGTTTGACGAGTTATACCCAGCTCATTTCGAGCAGTATGATGATGACTTTAGCCGACTCTATGCTAGGACACCAACAATAGGAACATCCATGACTTAAGTGACAGATTAGGTAGACTTGAGCAGACACAGGTTGTAGCTCAAGAGGCAACCCAGATGATGCACGGGAGGATCCTGATCCTCGAGGCTCAGGTTGCAGCATTATTAAGAGCTAATCAGACACACTGTAGCAAAAACTTAGCATTAAGGACTCACCTTGTTGAAGTCAAGGCACAGCTTGAGAAGTACGCTTTTAGGTTCCAACACCTCGATAGGACCAGGAGCCAGTCCTAGTTATCTCGACTCCTTTTAATCCATGAAAATTTTGTTTAGCAAATTTTATAACAAAAATGAGAGATAACCCAAACGCTCCTAATTCAATGTAGCTTCAATTGAATGTACCTGAAAATACATATTAGTTATGTATTTCCTTTAGCATTTAAGATACATTATGCAAGTGATGTTTTAAACATAATGTTTTTATTTGTATGGACAATGTGAAAAATCATTTTTCCTAACAATGAGAAGATTTTTATAAAAATTTCTCATGGGGTTTTAAGTGAATTATGATAATGTCCTATAAGATGCAATTCCTAATTATGGAAAACATGATTTGTTATGTAATTATGCTTCATGATTAATAAAAAATATGCATAATCCCCAAGTTTTGGTTTTGTGCAAGAAATAGAAATCCTAGACTCAGATCAGGAATGTAAATAGAGTTGAGATACTTATAGTGTTGATTTAAGCACAAACTTGTTGAAGAAGATGACCTAAGTTCTGAGAATAGTGTGTTATAGGGCGAGTTCTAGTTTCTTGTGTGTTTTTGGGGAATGTGAGAAGGAGAAAAGGAGTGTTTGTTTAATACACTTAGAAACTGGCCCAGGAACCCACGGATAGGGTGGAACCAAAAACTGGGATCCGCCCTTGTTGTCGAAGGGTTTCGCGGGAACAGTTTTGGTTTTTGGTTATTTTTGTTGTGTTTGGTTAAGCTAAGGTTTAAGCTAAGGTTATAACTACACATTAGGTTTCATTAATCCTAAACCAAGTCTAAGAAGGTTAAAGGGTTCTCTCTTAAGAGGTTTTGTGAGGATATTGGCAATGTTGTCTTCTGAGGATACTTTCTCGATTAAGATGTTTCCTTTTTGAACATTGTCACGTAGAAAGTGATGACGAATTTCTATGTGTTTAGTTCTAGCATGTTGAACTGGATTCTTGCTAAGGTCGATAGCTCCTTTGTTGTCGCAGAGAATGGGGATGTCGTTGAGTTGAATCCCATAGTCGACGCGAGCTTGTTTCATCCATAGTGCTTGTTGACATGCTTTTCCTGCAGACACGTACTCGGCTTCGGTTGTTGAGATTGCTAGAGCCATTTGTTTCTTGGAGAACCATGCGGTAAGACAACGCCCAACAAAAGTACAAATACCACTTGTACTCTTTCTATCAACATAGTCACCGGCATGGTCTGAGTTGGCATACACTATGGTTTCAATTCTTGTTCCTTTGGGATACCATAATCCTAAGTGTGCAGTACCTTTAATGTATCTAAATTTTTTTTTACGGCTTCAAGATGGGATGTTTTAGGATCTTCTTGAAAGCGAGCACATAGAAAAACACTAAAAATAATGTCGGGTCTACTAGCCGTGAGATAGAGTAGACTACCAATCATTCCTCTATATTTAGTGCTATCTACGGATTCACCTTCTTCATCCTTTGTGAGTTTAGTTTCCGAGGACATAGGTGTTTTCATAGGTTTGGAATCTTCAAGACCAAATTTCTTAAGCATGTATTTGATGTACTTAGATTGGTTGAAGAATATCCCATCTTCTAATTGTTTTATTTGGATTTCTAAGAAAAAGTTTAGTTCTCCCATCATACTCATTTCAAACTCGTCATGCATGATTTTTGAGAAATCGTCACATAACTCTTGACAAGTTGATCCGAATATGATGTCATCCACATATATCTGAACTATGATAATATGTGATCCCTTTTTCTTAGTGGAAAAAGTGTTGTCTACTAGTCCCATGGTATACTTATGTTCAACTAGGAAGGTCTTAAGTCGATCATACCATGCTTTTGGTGCTTGCTTAAGTCCGTATAAAGCTTTTTTAAGTTTGTAGACATGGTTTGGTTTTTCAAAGTCGGCAAAGGCGGGAGGTTGTGCTACATACACTTTCTCATTAATAAAACCATTAAGAAATGCACTTTTAACATCCATTTGGAAAAGTTTAAAGTCATGTGCACATGCATATGCAAGTAGTATTCTAATTGACTCGAGCCTAGCAACCGGAGCAAATGTTTCTTCGTAGTCTATACCTTCTTGTTGATTGTAGCCTTGAGCTACTAGCCTAGCTTTGTTTCTAGACACTACACCATTTTCATCCATTTTATTTCTAAAAACCCATTTTGTTCCAATTAAGGTTTGAAATTTAGGTTGAGGGACTAATGTCCAAACATCATTTCTAACAAATTGGTTTAATTCTTCTTGCATTTCTATAACCCAAGATTCATCTTTTATAGTCTCATTTATATTTTTGGGCTCAATGGTTGAAATGAAACAAAAGAAATTACTTTGACTTTGAACTTTTAACCTTAAGGTTCTTTCATTGATTTCTCCTATCACATTGTCTAATGAATGACTTTTAGATTCTTTGACATTGACTATTTCTCTATTTAAAGGTTCATCTTCTTTTTCATTATCTACATTCTCTTGGTTTTCAACCATTTGGCTTTCAACTAAGTCATCATCTACCAAAGTTGATGTCTTTGAGGGAGGTGGACTTTCATCGAATGTTACGTTCAATGATTCCTCGACTCTTGAGGTTTCTTTGTTCAGAACTATATAGGCTTTACTGTTTTGTGAGTATCCAAGGAACACACCTTCATAAGACTTTGGGTCAAATTTGGTGAGATAATCCTTAGTATTAAGAATGAAGCACTTGCTTCCAAAAACTCTAAAGTATCCTAATGTAGGCTTTTTGCCTCTATAAAGTTCATATGGTGTTTTATTCAAAAATGGTCTTATTAAGACTCTATTTAAGATATATGTGGAAGTGTCAACGACATTACACCAAAACTTTTGTGGAATGTTTTGTTCATTTAGCATTGTTCTACTCATTTCTTGAAGTGTTCTGTTTTTACGTTTTACTACACCATTTAATTGAGGAGTACGCGGAGCTGAAAAGTTATGTGTTATGCCATTAGCATCACAAAAAGCTCTAAATTGAGTTTCATTATCAAATTCACGACCGTGGTCGGTTCTAATTGACACAATGCTATTTCCTATTTGATTTTGAATTTTCTTACTTAGAATTTCAAATTTATCAAATGCTTCATTTTTAGTTTTCAAAAATTTAGTCCAAGTATATCTTGAATAATCATCCACTATGACCAAAGTGTAAAAATTTCCTCCATAACTTTGTATAGCGGATGGACCAAACAAATCCATATGCAATAGTTCTAAACACCTAGATGTGGACACCATGTTTTTAGCCTTATGGCTATTATGAACTTGTTTCCCAATTTTGCAAGCATCACAAAAGTGTTGGTCGTATTTCAACTTGGGTAGGTTCCTAACGAGTTCCTTAGATGATAGAGATTGGATTAGTCTCATATTGGCGTGACCTAAGCGTCTATGCCAAAGAGTTGAGTTGTCGTCTAGAGAGGTAAGACAAAGTTTTTCTTTAGATGTTTTATCTAATTTCATAACGTATATGTTATTTTTCAAAACACCTTTTCCTACGGTTATACCGTCTTTAAGTTTCATTTTCACTGAAAAGGACGTCATACTTTTTATGGCATAGTTAACTAATACTAAGTAAGTTAAAACCTAGGTTATCAACATGAGCAACATCATCAATAGAGAGAGAGAGTCATGAGAAATAGTACCTTTTTCGACGATTTTACTTTTAAGCTTGCTACCAAACATAACATTACCTCCGTCATATGCTTGGTAGGTTGAGAAAAGGCTCTTGTTTCCCGTCATGTGCCTTGAACACCCGCTGTCTTTAATCCACTCGTCTGGTTCCAATCCAACTTTCAAGCATACCTAAGTTATAGAAAAACTCAAGCATTTGGTCCCCAATATCTCATGGGTCCATTTGGGTTAAACATCCCATTATCTTGATTCATGAATGAAAATGGTGGATAAGGGTTCCAAGGCATGTAGTTGGGACTTTGATAATTCCTAGGAAAGTTTGGGTTTCAACTACTTTGATAGTGAGGTTGTGTATTATAATTACTTTTTGGAAAGGGGCATTTGGAAATAGTAGTCCTAGGTCTTTGTTGAGCCGTTTTGGTTCTAAACTCATTTTTAGCTTGTCCTATTCCTATAGTAACTGCTGGTTTTTGTTTGTTAACAGTTGAGCTAGTACTAGGTTTCCTTTTGACTTTAACGAACTCAGTACGAGCCGAAGTGCAATCTTTCTGTTCAACAACAGTACCCATGGATCCCTTTTTCAGTTCTAGCGGAACCAAGGATTTGGTTCCGTCTGATCCGTGGGTCTCTGAAACTGTTGGAACAGTTTCTTGTACTTCTACGGCTAGTTTTTTAAAACTACTTATGTCTCCTAATTTCATAAAACCTACTCCAGTTTTATCATGAGGTAGTTTTTGAATTTTCATAATCTCATCTGCTAAACTAATATTTTTATCAAACCTTTTGAACTTAGAGTTTTTTTTATAAGTGTATCCTGTGTGTTCTTAATATTTTCTAATTCTAGTCTAAGCTCTTGACATGAAGCACATACTTCGTCAATAGCTTTACCTTTTCCTAATCTTTTAACTTTTTCCTTTAGCTCATAAACTTCGTTTTATAGAAATTCCTTTTTGGTTTTCAAAAACTTATTTTTGTTTATGATTTTTAGACTAAGTTCACACAGATTGTTATATTCCTTTTGCAAGGTATCAACATCAATAGAAGAATTTGACGAGTCAGAATGTACCTCTTCTGAGTCATGAGCCATGAGAGCAACTTCGTTATTCTTAGGCTCTTCGTCATCATCTTCACTGTCACTCCAAGCCCCACTTACAAAAGCTCTTTGAGTTTTGTTCTTGGGCGGCTTAGGACACTCTCCTATTAAATGACTTGTATCTCCGCATCTAAAGCACTTTCTTTCTCCTTTCCCTTTCTTTTCATCATGGTCTTTCCGGAAGGATTTCTTTTCTTCTCGAGGTTGTCTTACGAACTTTCCTCGTCTCCTAAATAACTTCTTAAAATCTCTTACGGCCATGACATACTCTTCATCTTCGCTACCTGAACTAGACTCTTCATCATCACTTGAATCTACCCTAGCTTTTAAGGCAATGGACTTGATCTTTTCCTTTTTGCCCTTAACTATCTCTGAATCTTTTTCCATCACCATCTCATGAACTTTGAGATTTCCTATTAGCTCGTCAAGTAACATGCTTGAAAGATCCTTGGATTCTTCAATGGCCAGCACCTTTGCTCACCACTTCGGATGAAGTGCTTTAAGAAATTTCCTGGCAAAGTTCTTACTAGAAAAAGAATCGTCAAGTGCTTTAAGAAAAGTAATGATAGTATTAAACCTAGAAAATGCACTATCAATGGTCTCATCTTCAGGGATAACAAATTGTTCATATTGTTAAACAAGAATATCAATTTTTTTATCCTTTACTTGTGAGTTCCCTTGATAAGTGATAATTAAAGATTGCCAAATATCTTTAGCAGTTTTACACATAAAGACTCTTTCATATTCTTTCCTAGGTAAAGTATTATAAAACATCATTTTAGCCTCATTATTTTTGGCAATCAACTTCTTTTGCTCATCACTGTGACAAGTAAGAGAAGTATCCTCATCCCGACCACTTGATACATCTTTTATTATGGGTTTATGGTCACCTTCTATAATAATGTACCATAGATCTATATCCTTTGACTTCACATAAGTTTCAAAGTGGTTTTTTCAATATATAAAACTATTTGGTTCAAATAGTGGTGGTCTTTGCATAGATTGCCCTTCCTTGAAGTTTTCAAAATCCATTCATCGTTTCAAGTTTTAAAATACAATATATTTTGAAAGTCTTGAGTAACATAGCTCTTATGCCAATTGTGGAAAACTAAAAGGGGGTTGAATAGTTTTACCGTTTTTAAAATTCTTTTGCTTTGAATACTTAACGTGATTTCAAGTTATGCAAACAATAAACAATATATAACAAGTAAGTAGAGAAAGAAACAATCAAACCACAACACGGATGTTTATAGTGGTTCGGTCTACAAGGACTCTCTTCCTTGCCCTACTCCACTCCTCGAGCCTCTAACTCGAGAGTTTTTCTTCACTAAGAAACAAGCTCCCTTCTTGGCGGAGAAAACATTTACACACGTCGCTTACACTTTTTCTGGTACAAAGCTAGATACTGAGTTCTTTTACAAGGGCACAACCACTCCCGATACTCTATGTATTTTAAGGACTAAAATACTAACCGATCACAACAAAGGTATATAAATGTTTGGTACAACAATGATGTGTGAAATACAACAAATTCACACTATGACTATTCTAACAAGTCTTACAACGCTTAGTTGAAGCTTGTAATGCTTTGATCTCTTTGCTACAAAAGAAAGATCACTAAGAATGAAATATGTAATATGAATGGGTTAGTAATGAATGTGTGACAAATTGTAATTTCAGGTCATTTCTCAACTTTGAAATTTTACTATTCATCTCAGGAATCACTATTCATGGTTATTATTCATCATTTTTCGTAAACTAGGTTTACGAGTATCAAATTCACGTAACCGTAAGGGTTAAGCTGCGTATTCATGAGCCGATCATAACCGCTTTCCTCCCTTACAATAATTCCCGCCAAATCGCCATTACAAAAAATCATCATAATTCTTCATTTTCGTCTTCAAATCTTAACGAATTCATATTCTGATTACACCAATTGATTCGTCTTGTCATTGCGCTCGTAATGATGGTCGTTAATTAGATTTTCGTTGAGTTTTAGGAAATCCCCCAAAATGATGATTTTGGCGCCAAAAACCTAATTAGTTCAGTTTTTTTCATAATTGATTACTAGTTGTCTGGTAGTTAGGTTTTTTAGGTTTATTCAGTATGTCTGATAGAAAAGCTTCACAAAAACGGAATGTAAAGGTGCCTAACAAGTATAAGGATCATGTTATGATCAAGTCTAGTCAGAGTAGGACTAGTAATAAGACTACTGAGGTTATGGATGAACCTAGGGATAAGGCGATTAGTGATATGGAGGAGCAAAGGAATGATGCAGGTATTAGTGGTCAGGATCCAGGTATTGTAGCAGATGATAGTGCTCAGAATCATTGTGTTGAAGCAGGTGATGTTCAGATCCCATGCACTGTAAGTGAAAATGTTAATACTACTTCTTGTGATATGAATACTGATGTTGATGTAGATCGAGTTAATAAGAATGATAAGAATAAGCAAAATTTAGCAGAAGGTATGAGGCAGTCTGAAAGTGTTAGTGTGCTTGATTCACAGGATAAGAATGAATGTGTTGAAACTAGCAATAAGGCTAATCCTAATGTAGGTTCTACCAAAAAATCTTATGCTAGTGCTACTAAGACTTCAGGAATATATGAGACTAATAAGTTGTTGTTTATCCCCACTATTATGAATGAATTAGGTGGAGAAGTTGTTGTGTTTGATGAAGAGTTAGTTGCCATTGGGACTAAGAAATGGGAATTAACTTTGTGTGGACACCTTGTAGGACATTCAATGACCTTGCCTGCTTTAAGATACCATTTAAGAAGAATGTGGAATAGATATGGTTTTAAGGAAATTGTGGACAATGGGAGTGGTAAATGGCTATTCAAATTTAGTAGTGAACAAGGCATGAATACAGTTGTTGAACAAAGTCCTTGGATGGTTAATAGTAAACCTTTGATGGTTTTTAAGTGGGATCCTAGTGTTGGGATGAATATGGTAGAACCAACAAAGTTGCCTGTTTGGATTAAGCTTGCTGAAATTCCCTTGGAAGCCTGGACTGTGGAAGGTATTAGTGCTATGGGTAGTAGTGTTGGTAAACCCATAATAATGGATAGTATGACTGCCTATGTTTGTAAGAATGGTGTGGGAAGAACAGAATATGCCAGAATCCTAGTGGAAATTGATGCTTTAAAAGGTTTTAAGGAGACAGTTGAGTTACAGTATAGGGACATGAATAAGAATGTTAAAGGTACTAAGACTGTTAAAGTAACCTATGATTGGAAGCCTCCCATCTGTTCTCACTGTAAGGTTTTTGGGCATGAGTTTAAAGGTTGTACTAAAAGAGTTAGAACAACAGAGGAAATTGCTACTGATAAAGTAGAGTTAGATAAGTTTGTTAATGTTGCTAAGGAGACTGAATTTGTACAGAAACCTGCTAGGAAACCTGATGTTAGTGGTAATATGAATACTCAAGGACCAAATAGGGGAGGATTTAATAAGCAATAGAATATGGATAAGAGTAAAAATACACATGGTTTACCTAGGCAGCAGTGGAATAAAAAGGTTGCTAGTACTGAAAATAAGGAAGCTAGCCAAAATAAGACTGACAGCTTTGATAAAGACTTCCCTGTTCTTAGTGGTGCCAGTACACAAAAAGCTAGTTACAATAAGGGCAAACAAACTATCACTCAAAATAGTTTTGGTGTGCTAAATGATTTAGGAGAAGATAGTATTCAGGACCTTAATATGTTGAAAGATAAAAGTATAGTGGATAAGTACTTGAATATGAGAATGAAGCCAAGTGGAAATGTTCTTAAAACATGGTCCCAAGAGATGAAAAAGTATTTTAATAGGGCTTGGGATGCTGATAGAGAAAAAGAAAAGGAAGATAGGGAGAATGGAATGGGAGATATTGTTGAAGATGTCTTTGAAGATGAATCAATAACTGCTAGAACTTTTGTAGCTGATGAATTAGTAGGTACTAGTAGTTCAGTATTGAACTAGGACCCTCCTTCTTAGTTTAATAATGGATTACAAAATTGGTATTTGGAATGTTAGGAGTATGAATAATAGTAAAAAACAAAAAGAAATTAAAAATTTTATTTATGAGGAGAGGATTCATGTTTTTTCTATCATTGAGACCCATGTTAAAGCCCCTAAGTTGCATAAGGTTTGTGACAAAGTCTTTGGTCAATGGGATTGGATTTCTAATGTTAGTCAATGCACAGGAGGGTGTAGGATTACTGTGGGTTGGAATAGGAATGCTGTGAATGTGATGGTTGTTCAATCTACTAGGCAAATGATGTTATGTATAGTTGAGGATATCCATTCCCATGAGAAGATATATTGCAGTTTTATGCAGATAATAATGGTATGGAAAGGAGATGTCTATGGAGAGAGCTTCAGATTGCTGAATGTGTAACAAGTGGCAATTCTTGGATTATTATGGGAGATATTAATGTGACTCTCAAAGTTGATGAGCATTCTGCAGGCAAATCTACAATTGCTGGTGATATGCAGGACTTTATTGACTGTGTGAACACAATTGAAGTTGAGGATGTATACAAAACAGGGCTGCACTATACTTGGATCAAGTCTTTTTCAAAACCTAGGACTAGTGTGTTAAAGAAGCTTGATAGAATTATGGCTAATGAGGTGTTCATCAACAATTACAATCATGCTTATGCTGTTTTTCATCCTTTCCTTGTTTCTGATCATAGCCCAGCTGTCTTGGTGATTCCTCATAATATGGTGAAAAAAAGGAGATCCTTCAAGTTTGCAAATTATATTGCTGATAAAAGTGAGTTCTTACCATTGGTTAAGAAAGTATGGGAAGAAGAGATTCATGGTTTTAATATGTTCAGGCTAGTTAAGAAATTGAAAAGTTTGAAAAGGCATCTTAATAATATGAATTGGAAGAATGGGAATCTATTTGATAAGGTCATAAAGCATAGAAATGATCTTAAGTCTGCTCAGATGGATGTGGACAAGTTTCCTCATGATGCTGTGAAGAAACAGATAGCTGCAGATGTCCTTGAAAATTATAATGAAGCAGTCAATGATGAGGAAAAACTGCTGTATCAGTGTGCTAAAATTGATTGGTTGTGTGAAGGGGATAAAAACACTGCTTATTTTCATAAAATAGTGAAAAGTAAAAAGCACATGAATAGAATTCTTAGTATTCAGAATGCTATGGGAGAAGTAGTTGAGGGTAACCAAATGACTCATGATTTTGTTAATCACTTTGAAAATTTCCTGGGGAAGTCTACTCCTGTGGATGAGCTGGACTCAATAGGTGATTTTTTTAGTAAAACTCTCAATCATGATGAAGCTTTGGATATGATTAAGGAAGTTACAGACAATGAGATAAAGGATGCAATGTTTGATATCAATGATTCTAAAGCACCAGGTCCTGATGGTTATACAACTTGTTTCTTTAAGAAAGCATGGAGCATTGTGGGCAATGATGTTTGTTTAGCAATCAAGGAATTTTTTGTTTCTGGTAAGCTGCTGGGAGAAGTCAATTCCACTGTTATTGCACTAATTCCTAAGGTGAGTCAGCCAAAATTTGTCAATGAATTTAGGCCAATTGCTTGTTGCAATGTTTTGTACAAGTGCATCAGCAAAATACTCACTAATCGGATTAAAGGTAGCCTGGATAAGTTGGTTAATCTGAATCAGAGTGCTTTTATACACGGGAGAAGTATTCAAGATAACATACTGTTGACTCAGGAATTGTTAAAAGGCTACAACAGAAAGGGTGGTTCAAAGAGGTGTGCTCTGAAAATTGACATAGCCAAAGCTTATGACACTGTAAGTTGGGTGTTTCTTAAAAGCATTCTTCTTAAATTTGGTTTCCACAGTACTATGGTTGATTGGATCATTACTTGTATATCCTCTTCTGCTTTTTCTATTTGCTTGAATGGTGAGGTTAATGGGTATTTTAAAGGTGGAAGGGGTCTCAGGCAGGGAGATCCTATTTCTCCATACCTATTTACCTTGGTTATGGAAATTTTTACTCTGATCGTGGCTCACAAAATCAAAAGTGCTCCCAAATTCAAATATCATGCAGGTTGCAAAGAGTTGAAACTGACTCATCTCTGCTTTGCTAATGATTTACTGCTTCTGTGTCATGGTAGTAGTGATTCAATTAGTGTGATAAAGGAATCTTTGGATGAGTTTAGCAAAATCTCAGGCTTGGTGGCAAATTTGGAGAAAAGTACTATCTTCTTTAGTAATGTGACAAATGGTGAACAGAGGTGTATTCTGAACATTGTTCCTTTCAAAGTTGGTGTATTTCCAGTCAAATACCTTGGTGTGCCTTTAAGTACTAAAAGATTGGGGAAAATTGAACGTAAACAGTTGTTGGATAAGGTCAAAGCTAAAGTGAATGACTGGAAAAATAAATTCCTTTCTTATGCTGGAAGAGTCCAACTCATTGCTTCTGTGTTAGGTCTATGCAAATTTACTGGGCCTCAGTTTTCCTCTTACCAAAATCAACAGTTAAAGATATTGAAAAAGTTCTCAAGGGCTTTCTATGGTGTCAAGGTGATTTAGGCAGGGGGAAAGCTAAGATAGCATGGAAGACTTTATGTAAACCAAAGATTCAAGGAGGGCTTGGGTTTAAAGATCTTGGTAAGTGGAATGAAGTGCTTCTCACTAAACACATTTGGAACATTGCAACTCATAAAGAAAGTTTGTGGGTTAAATGGGTACACATGGTTAAGTTGAGAGGACAGAGTTTTTGGGAAGTGGATAATGAGTATAATGATAGTTGGAATTGGAAAGTTCTTCTTGGTCTAAGAGACAAAGCAAAACAACATATTGAGTTCAGGATTGGTAATGGGAGAAAAGTATCTGTGTGGTATGATAAATGGTATGAATCAGGACCTCTAAGTCAGTTTATTAGTAGAAGGGAACTTTATGATGCAAGGTTTGATATTAAAGCTTCTATCTATGATATGGTTCTTGAGAATCAATGGATTTGGAATGATGTGTGGGGGTCTAAATTTCCTGAAGTTACTAAGATTCCTGTTCCTTTGCTTAATGATGATGATGATAAAGCTTTATGGAGGAATAAAAATGGCCAGTTAAAAGCTTTCTCAACAAGATTATTATGGGAAGACTATAGAGAAGATCAACCTAAGGTCAATTGGTCTAAGCTTGTTTGGTTCTCACAATGCATTCCAAGTCATTCTTTTGTTCTCTGGATGGTTGTCTTAGGGAGATTGCAAACTCAAGATAGATTGTTTCAGTGGAATAATGATAGCAATATGAGATGCTCACTATGTAGTCAATGTATGGATCCACATGATCATCTATTTTTCCAATGTACATTTGCTTCTAGTGTTTGGGAGTTGATCAGAGGAAAAAGCTACATTCAATCACTAAAGTCAAATTGGAAAGATAATGTTGAGCAAATGGTTGCTAAGGTTTCTAACTCCATCAAAAATGTTGTGAGCAGGCTTATATTTGGATCTATGGTCTATTTCATATGGCAAGAAAGGAATAAAAGGCAATTCACTAATGAAAAAAGGACTGCTCAAAACTTGGCTGCTATTATTACTGATTCTGTACACATGAGACTTTTTGGTCTTAAAGTTTTGAACTCTGCCAATGTTCAGAAAGTTGTTAAAGATTGGGAGGTCAAATTCAAGAATATACAATCAGTGGGGCTGATTGGGAATAATGCAAATGGCTAGTATCTTGGGGCATTGCTGTCCTTTTGGGTTGTTAACTGTTTGTGTATCCTGGAGGGGTAACAAATTAGCTCTGACTCCCTTTGGATATTGCATATGCTACCATAAAAAAGTTTCCTGCATTAATGGTCTATGTTCCTAAAAGGCTTCTATAGGATGGATCATTTCAATAATGCATATAATTGTGATATTCCAAAGTGTTTCTTCTTTGGACTTCTCTTTGCAGAATGAGGTTTGATGTCTACACTCAAGTCTCTATTCCAACTTATGAAAATTTGAGGCTTGTTTAAAAGGTTTTATCCTGTTCTTCATAGTTTCATCATCTTCTGAAACTTGGAGTTTTATAAGCATTCTACATATGATGGCCTTGTATCTTGGTGACTTATTGCCTATTCTGTTCATAACCATTCTCAGAAATAAGTTGGCCTTTGTTAGGTACTTTTTCTGAAATGCTCTTATAACAGTTTTAGGTTAATATTGTCTACCATAAAGTAGGTTTCCATGCTGTGAAGGGTAATGAATGCTTGGTGGGACAGTGTATGATGCTAGGAATAGTGAGGAGTGAAAGATGAACCTACTTGGTCCTAGCAATACAATGTCCAAAGGAGGTTAGGTGTGTTCCCCTCAAGGTGAGTGTTTTTAATGTTCTGAAGCCATTCTAGAGATGGAAATGTAGGAACACTGGAAGAGCCCTTGATCAGGTTGAGTGAATGGGTGGCTGTAGTCTAAACAATGATGTCCTGCCATCCTCTCCTTTTGGTTATTGTGGATGCGGGCTGAATGATCAAACAGGATGATGGTAGGGAAATGTATATTGTGAGGCTATGGTCTTGGTGCAATTATGGGTGAATTTGAAGTATGCAATCATGGGTTGGTTGCTACTTTGCTGCTACAAGTCTGAAAGGCTTCATCTATGCAGCATTGGCTTTCTGTTGAATCTGATATGGGATTGTCTATCAGAGTTAGTATCTTTTGTTGTATGTTATCTGATTAGTATATTGTTGTTTAGAATTTCACTGAATGGGCATGTCCATTGCAGTTGAATGATGGAGTGTAAATTGTTTTGATGCTAATAATATATTTCACCCTTTTGCACAAAAAAAAAGCTGTATATTCACGGAACATCATTGAGAATATATCATATAGACTAGAGTTAGTCTACATATCATCAGTAACATCATTTTCATATTAGGTTATTCACGGGTTTGCATAATTTCAATTCACGTATATATTTTTGTTAATTAAACGCTATCACTCGATCATTTTTACGAACAATTATTTTGAGCAATTGACCCGAAACTCCCGATACTTGCAAGAAATATAATTTTATAATTTTTATGACTTCGTTATACTTTATTTTGTTTCGTTAAAATTGATTTCTAGCTAACTCAGTACCCGAAATCAAAATATCCTAGCTAAATCCTATCCTAAATACATGTATATACAAAACTAATTAATGAAAATCACCACCTCACTACCCCTTTCCCCCCTTTCACGCCCCATGCCCCCTTTTTAACCATTTTAGTCTTCATTTGACCTATAATTACAATTAAACCTAACCTAGTCATAATATAAACTAAATATCCTAAATATTAAACACATACAAATCATTTTAAAGAAAACTAGCTAGGAAATATCTCTCCTTTCTCTCTTTAGGTTCGGCCATCATCCAAAGAAGAAGAAGAATCCATAGTTTTTCAAGATCAAAGTGTTTTCAAGAGTTATTAGTGTTCTAGTTAAGGTTTTGGAATAAAAACCTTGAAGTTAATTAAGTTTTCTATTACCAAATTCTCATAATCACTCAAGTAAGTTGCTAAACATTTTTCCATACTCTTACAATATTCATGCATGATCTATTTCATTTTCTAGTACTAAACATGCAAGTATACATATGTATTTATACCACTCTCTACATGTTTTTCTAAATATTATGGACTTAAAGTTAATAACTAGTGATTTTATTTAAACTATCGTTGTTGGTGAAGTTTAGGAACCCATGACACCCTTGGAAGGTGTATGGTAGGTTTAGATTAGTTTTGGTGTTGATTGGAAAGGATTGGAACAAGTTACAAACTAGAAAAATCGTTTTTGAAACAATATAATGAAGGGCTGTTCTATTTTATAAAAACTGGAAATTCCGGTGGGTCATGGATTATTTTGGTCAATATATTCAGAAAATACACTCAAAAACGAAGCAATGGCCACTGGAATGAGTAAAAACGGGCTTACAACGAGAAAGATACGCTAATTCCAAGTTAACGACGAAAACTAGTTTTTCAGAAAATTAGTAAGCTGTCACACGTTTTTCCATGGGTAAAACACGGCGTTAGACGTAAACTAGACAAACCGATATATTAAAAATCTATTAGTTCACTGTAACACAAAGCCGAGGACATATAAAACTTAGAAAACGGACCTATAACGACCAAGATACAAGCTTTCTAAAACCACTGAGTTTGTTTCCTAACACTCAATATTCACCGATTTGCGACTAGCTTTGCGAGGCTACTTATTCATTTTCAGAAGTTTGTTAAAGTATATTATTTTACGACAAAAAACTCTATTCTCTTGATTAATCACTAAACGACTATCGTGGGATGTCGATACAACGTATATACGCGTAAAGTATTTTATACCTTGACTAGACGTCAAAAACATATTTTCGACAATAAACATTATTTCCAATATTACACGAGTGGTATCGATAACATACGAATTTGCATGTACAACATCATTTCATGACTTAAATTGGATCACATCATTCATAATAGGTTGCAGTTAGAGATTTCGCTTCATTTCAGTGTATCCACTTTTGTCATCATAATCATTGCATCAGGTGAGTTTTCATAGCCCCATTTTCAATTAATTATTTCATTTCTAAACTCTCGGGGGAGAATACATTGCACCATTTTCATGCGGGCCAAAGTATCAAATTCTGTGAAGGATTATACAAACACTTGGGATGTGAATCTTAATAATGTGTTTGGGATATTTATGTATGAATGTGATGTAGTATGCGGAATCTACTATAACACACTTTAAAAGAACACAAAGGTGATGAGTATGTAAACGTGAGTTATAATGAACAATGAACACAACTTTAGTAACACAAAACGATTCAATATTATTGATGAAATAATACGGATGATCTAACTATCACCAGGATTACAAAGTAACCTTGAATCTTTGATTGTAAAAGGATTTGTGAAATGAGTAACTAAGTTACTAGAGAGGTTGTTCTGTTTTTGGTTATATTAGTTAAAGAGATGCATGTACGAAGAAGGTGACTAAGGGAACCTTTTATAGAATAAGGTACCCTTATTACAAGTTGTTGAATATAATATGATACTTGGACTTTCCTAGCCTACAATTAAATACAACTACCAATGTAACAACTCTGTATATTCTTCTGCACAAACATGTGAAGACTGAACTACTTCTACATTACGTATTACATTGTACAAAGACTAATAATACAACAAATATCTACAACTAAATATCTATCAACTTGATCATAAACTTGGCAGGACCTTTATCAACTAGCAGTACCTTCTAACCCAGAAGGTACTGTTAGTACATCTTCATCTTCTTCAAAATCAACTAGCAGGCTCAATACATCTTCCAGCAGGCTCTTTGACTTGAACATTTTATTCCCAACAATCCTCCCCTAAACTTGTTATTTCCTTTAAAATACACAAGTTTCTGATGAATAAAATACATACCTTGAGGATTTGAGGAAACTCTTCCAAAAACCTTTACTCTCTGTTCTTCCTTTTTCTTTCACATTGCTCAAATATGCTCCTCAGCAAACTTTGAACAACTTCTGAATTTTCTTCATCTTTGTCACATCTTAATCTCTTGGAGATCATAGTTGTAAGAACTTCATAACTAAGTGGATACTCTTTCTCAGCCAACATAAAGAGTTCAATCCCACTTTGTGTGTAAAGATGATGAATACTGCTAAGGCTTAGAAATTCCCATGTTGTTGAAGGATCATGATATGGAAACTTCCAATGAACATCTTTTGGATTAGGATCATATATCCTATTGAATTCTACCCATAGTTCCTGTTCCTTAACATCAGTACTAGAATTTGTGTCTAGCCTAATTTGAACTAGATTCCACAATTCTTCTAAGTCAGCTCTGTCACATGCTCTTACTAGATTTTCAAAATTTTTGAAAATAGCAGTCTGACCCCCAACCCTTGTTATTTTCCATGACTTTCCTAATCTATCATGGTGAATTTCCCAATCAATAATAGGGCGTCTAGACCTAATTGGATCAGCATGTATGATAGTTGGCTAAGTAATTAACATCTTACTTACTTGCTTTGAATCCGATTTTGCTTCTTCTTTCTTCTGAGCATCTTTATTTTTCATTGAAGGCTTTGCATCAGATGGGATCTTGTAGTAAAGACTCTTGTAGGCATTTAGATACAAGAAGTAGATTTCATCAGTAGATTTCTTCTTCAGTTGATAATCAGTCCAATTTGCTTGACCTTTTAGAAATCTCTTCATAAAAGTCACTTGATCTTTCTGAGATGTGCCCACCTTAAAACCTCTTCTCTGACTTTCTTTCATCTTTTCAAAAATATCAGCCAGAGCTGCTTCTTTATACTTTTTGTTGATAAAAGATTCAAGCTCTGTTGTTTTCTCATCAGAGTTAAGATTCTTGTCATTCACTATTATTGCTGCTTGACCTTTCACAATTGGATCATTGGCAATAATCCATTGCATCTGTGCATCAAAAGTTTCTTGAGCAGCTTGTGTTTCAAGAAGAGTCTGAGTAGCATCTTTTTGCTCTTGCATTTCTGCAAGCAGTCTTGAAGCTTCAAATGCTTTCTGCACTTCTTCTTCATGAATCCTTTTGGAGACTTCATCTAAAGCCATCTGTACCTGCTCTATTCTCTTCAACTTTTTGGGCTTTGGTTCATCTTCAACCATAATGCTCTTGCCCTTATCCTTTGGAGTTGGTTCTTGAGATGGAGCAGTAGATTGCTCATCAGCAATAAATATCCTCCCTTGAACAAACAAATTCCCTTGAGGTTCTGAGTCCCTCTTTCTAGTATAAATTCCCTTGCTAGTATAAGGCATATATTGCTTAAGTTACCTCATTGCCATGTTAATGTCCCCATTCCTTTATCATGAACCGTTAATTACGGAGTAAGCGAGAGTGAGTGAATAGATCTATTGAGGGTGACTCCTTCATCCGGGTTGGTAGATCTAACTGGTCAAACGGATGCATTTCATTTAATATCCGAATTAGAGTTGCTTGGCAGACACTCTGTTGGGGCGAACATCATAATCAGTCTAGCTTCGGGTCATGAGCTTATAGCAATTGTATCATTTTCAAGCGGCATTTTTGTCATACATAACTTATACTTGTGGTAGCCGTACAGAACATTTACATAAACCTATGATTCTCACCAACATTTTTGTTGACCATTTTAGCAATGTATTTTCAGGTAACTAAGGCATATACTTCATGATATGCATACGGACTATCATAGAGTCGCGGTGACGACGCGTCTCACTTGTACTTATATGCACTTTAAACAATCGTTTGGTTTGTGACAAACTTATTTCCGCAAGCTTTGACTATCTTTTGGGACCTATCTTTTGTAAACTCTGAACGTTTTTATTTAATCAAACGATATACTTTTAAAATGACACTTTAGGTCATTCAATATAACTGTAACTGTGATGCTATGGCAGTCGCGCCCCAGGTATTATATTCCGCTGCAAATCATGTATTTGGGGGTGATACAGAATGAAAGAATGTATAATGATGTTTATGCTTATGAGTGATGAGAAAACATGAAGATGTGGCTCGCTATTTATAGGCAAAAGAAAATCCAAACCACGAATTGGGCGGATCCAATTTTAGGGATCCGTCCGTTATGTGATTTGGATCCGCTGGTCCCTGACAGCAAATCTCCAAGATCTTTACAAAATCTAACCAAGATATTACCATATCCAATTCTTTGTGTGAAGATCTAACCATGATATTCTTAAGATCTTCAAGATATCCTAAAGATATCAATGTGATGTATGCAATGATGTCATGTACATATTCCATTTTAAGAATTAAAATGTAAACTATGTAAATGTATATATGAATGTAATATGTATGTCCTAGTGATCATGAATGTAGCACATAGATGATGTTATGAGTTTTAAAAGCTTGTAACTATAAATGTAAAGGACTTAACTTATATTTATGCTTTGCTAAAGATAAAGTTTATAATTGTCTGTTGGGAATTATATTTGAGTTGATATTGACAAAACATGAAAGATGAAGGAGACTTATGAAGACAAAGATGAAGGACTAATTATGTTAAATGTTAAAGTCTTTGTAACCCTAATCTCTATTATATAAAGAGATTAGAGGCGTGTTTTTTTATGTACAGATGTTAGAGATGTAACATCCAGGAAAGGGGTGTGTGTGTCTAGGCGTCAAGTTCCTACAATGGACGCCTAGGGTTTGTGTTATTAGTAGTTGTTAGAGATGATGACGAAGAAACCTTGTAGCAATAATAATGATACTTTTGTGTTTATTCCGCTGTGCATTGTTCTTATCATTATTATTGTGTAATCCCTAGATGAGGTCTAAACAACCTCGAGCTATAAACGATCTCCACAATTGGTATCAGAGCATGGGGAGCTTGTTACCTAGGGAGTCACAAGGTTTTGATTATCGAAGAAAAGCAAGAAAAGCAGCAACTCTCAATTGGCGACAAATACGAAAACGATTATACTTTCATTGCATCTAATTGGTTAGGTTTCTTTCTTTAAAATTTGTTTGTGACAATATCGATCCACGTTAGTCTTTAATTAATATTGTTTTGTGGATTGATGTATTATCGGTTGGTGGGGCACTTATTATTGTTGCTATGTTTCACGTTCATTAATGTTGCTGCGATACCAAGATATGTGGCGACAATACACCTTGGCAAGAATTAATGATCTGTGTTGGATGAATTTATTTTCTAAACCTCGTACTGATTGAAATTTGATGAGAATTAATTGGTCGGTTGTGGGATCGGTGGTTATTAATTCTGGTTGTTGTCTTTTGGAAGTGAACGTGAGCTATTTATAACCCTCGTACTGGTGTGGGATCATGGATTACTTGGTTTATTCTAATTGGTTTGTGCAGATAATTCAAGTAATTAATACTGATGTTCATTGGAGAGTTCGTGCTGCTTACTGGTTTTCATTATTAATACTATTGCTCGAAGATTACTTAATACTGCTACTGTAAACCTTACTGCTGCACGATTATTACTGCTGCTACGAATATGTTTCTACCGCTATGCTAGTTTTACTACTGCTTTCGAAAATTACTACTGCTTTTGTAAGTTTCTGCTGCTGCGCATCCGGTTAATACTGCTAGTTGTTCGTTAGTATTGCTCATTGGAGTTTTAGTACTGCTAGCTTTGTCCGATATAATTTTTGTATTGCTAGTATTATTCGTGCTGCTACATTCACGTTAATGTTGCTTTCGTATGTTACTACTGCCAATAGTTTCAGTTACTACTGCTATGCTTTCATGTTTCTACTGTTCGAAGTTATTAGTACTGCTATGGTTAAAAGTCTGATCGTTAATACTGCTGCTTGTCGGTTAATGCTGCCAACATGATTTACACTACTTGTTTGGAAGTTTAATGCTGCTCGTTCTAGTAAGTTAATACTGTTCGGTTAGTGCTGCTCGGTATATCTCAGTTAGTGTTGCTTATGGTTGTTAATGGTGCTATGCTTATCGTTTATGCTGCTGTGAGGAAGTGTTTGTGCTGCTCGATCGATGGAAGATTTATTTTGTGAAGTGAATGGTGCTCTCCTCATAATACTGGTCGATGTGATCTCCTCATAATACTGGAAGATTTATTTTGTGGAATCTTTGCATGTGGTTATAATATATGATGGGAAGTCGATCAGTGATTGGTGCTACTCTTTCACATAAGACGATTGGGTAAGTTATCTTTAATGAGAAGTCAATATGTGAAGGTGCATGGCATATTAATATTACTGAAAGATAATAGATGGACGGTGAACTTTAAATTTTCGAATTTAATTTGAAGGCTTATGCATGCTAACTGATGGGATGGTGCTCTTTGAATATTCTTGTACGAAGTTCTTTTATTTACTTTTTGTGTTTCATGCAACGTTGAGGAGGTTTTACTTATGTCAGTGGTGGCATGAGATTATACAAGTGAGGGGAAGTACATGTGGTTGATTGAAGATTTGGCACACACACGGGGGAAGAAACACACACACAAAAGATTTTGGTTTCGGTTCGCAAAAGATTTATGGCTCGTTATTATTTGTTCTTATTGGCGAAGAGGATTATTGTTGCTTATTTGATGATGAAGTGGAATTTTTCAAGGTTTTGTTTTATCATACCTTTTTGCAGGAGGTAACTTGTTTGTTCGTTCAAGTGACTACGAATTGACAAACACTTGAAGGAGTTACGTTATTGTGCTCAGTGTTTATTGTCAAGAGATTGCGATCTCCCTATACGTTAAGTATACGTTCGAAGTCGTTTTTAGTACAAGACATAAGAGGCAAGGTTGGTTTCTTCTACTTCAGCATCAAATTGGTAATGATTAGTTTTCTTCAACATTATATAAAGCCTACAGAATTGGAGATTTGAATGGTTAACATATGGGTTTCAGAGGAAGCTTAAGTGTTCAAATGATTAACCATTTATATGCTACATCGAGGTGAAGGTTTTTATGATTGCTCGTTGGTATTTTTACTGAATATTTGGGATTTTTTTTGTCTTGGGTTCATTTATAAAAGAAAGCGTTTTGGTGTTCATTCATGGAGGGTAATTCAAGACATCAAAAGACTAGATTGGGTGTATGGTGCTGATTCGTGATTATGAAAATCAAGGTTGCATACTTTTGTCCCCTAATTGATGATAACAAAAAGGGGAAGAATATTTATATTGAAGATTGCAGCTTGAAGATCCTTGATGATATGCATGACGACATCTTTCATGTATAGTTGGTTTTGTCATGATTAACTAGGGGAAGATTGTTGGGAATTATATTTGAGTTGATATTGACAAAATATGAAAGATGAAGGAGACTTATGAAGACAAAGATGAAGGACAAATTATGTTAAATGTTAAAGTCTTTGTAACCCTAATCTCTATTATATAAAGAGATTAGAGGCGTATTGTTTTATGTACAGATGTTAGAGATGTAACATCCAGGAAAAGGGTGTGTGTGTCTAGGCGTCAAGTTCCTACAATGGACGCCTAGGGTTTGTGTTATTAGAGATGATGACGAAGAAACCTTGTAGCAATAATAATGATACTTTTGTGTTTATTCCGCTGTGCATTGTTCTTATCATTATTATTGTGTAATCCCTAGATGAGGTCTAAACAACCTCGAGCTATAAACGATCTCCACATTGTCATTAACAAAATATAGCAAAGATCGTAAAATATTAATAACGTTTTTTAGACGATATTTTTATTAACATAAACCATATTAATTAACGACCTATT
The DNA here is from genome assembly GCA_021014915.2 of Artemisia tridentata subsp. tridentata. Lineage (NCBI taxonomy): Eukaryota > Viridiplantae > Streptophyta > Magnoliopsida > Asterales > Asteraceae > Artemisia > Artemisia tridentata. Next base: position 26,681,560 of record CP139501.1, on the reverse strand, counting down.
ACAAATATTAATGACCGACACTTCATAAGTAATGACGTGTTCCCAAAGAGAATACTTAAGCAACTTAATGTTGTAACATGTTTTGGGATAAACTTCTGAGAACAGAGAAACATCCCATGAAGAACAAGACAAATGGGTGTATGGTATGTCTTGGAATGTTTGTATTAGGTTACAAGGGTATAAATATAAAAGAGCTATGTAATTGCTTATTAATAGTTTAAAATATTATAATTATTTTTTAATAATTAAATTAAATACGAGGATATAGACGAGTATTTTTTATGTTTTGCAAGGATATTGACGGTAATATTGATGTTTTTGAAAGATATAAATGAAATTCTCTCTTACAAAAATTACTACTAAATGAGGAATGAATTGTTTTTTTTTAAATGCAAAAGTCCCCGTTTAAGATTTTGTTTTATTATACAAAAGATTTAATCATTTACACCTCTCATTAACCAGATAGGGGTAAATGGTCAAAATAATACACACAAATACACTAAAATGACGAAATTTAAAAGTATGATATATCAATAAAGAATATTTTAATATGCTACACAAAATTAAATTAAAAAAAAATAATTAAAAAAAAAAAAAAAAAAAAAATGTGGCAAGTAGTAATATAGTAATATAGTAATATACTAGTACATTTTAAACAATCAGCCGTTTCTTTTATTACTCCATTAAGTTGGGTTTATCTGAGCCACATGCATGTCGCTACACCTCTTTGACCGGCCTCCCTTATAGCTCTTTGATAGGTCACTCCAGGAAGGACCCTTTTTTGAAATCGCTGTCTTAGATCAATGCAAATTTCCGGTGGTAGAAGCATCAAGAATGAGCACTTCTTATTGCTAGAATTGTGTTGCAAAGAAGTCAAGAATGAGCACTTCTTACCAAGATAAGAGAGCTGGTTGTCGCTGTTTATAAGTCAAACAAAACCAAACTCAATAAATCAAATAACTAACACACACACACACACACACACACACACACACAAAAACTAGCTACAGCGTGTTTTCCATATGGCGGGAATACTTCAAAAGCTTGGAAACCCAACTCCTCCGACGACCCGAAAATCTCATTTTCAATCAAGGAAACAACTATTTCCATCATATTCACACATCTTATCCATATATCAAACTTTTGGTCCCATAAAAAGTAAGCCACTGCATCCACTTAAACTACATTCTGTTCCAAGAACACTTATCATCAGAAATAGCACAAATTTGGATAAGGTGCTTTAGTTTTTGCTACATACGATTCATATAAATGATTATTTTTTAACAGATTACTTACATGTTGTTGATTAGTAATAATGTTAGTATGGTTTCAGGGAAATGGCGGTCACGATCATAGTAATCAAGAACTCATTCGGCCAAATATATCGCTATCGGTAGAATCCGTGTTAAAGTTTGCTACCAACAATCTTCTTCCATTAGGTAAAATTTAAGGCAAATTAAGAAATGATGTACTATATATTACCAATTTAATTTTTAGGTATTCAATTTTTTTTTTCTTCGTAATTTAGTGAATCGAAGTTAATTTGGTTATTTGATTTTTCAAAAAAGATTACCTAATCAACCTTTTAGCTTAAGTAAATTTTAGCTGTCCAACTCGAATGATACATCACACTAATTAATCATTTCAGCTAAGAACAAAATAATTGGTGACATCTTTTGAAAAAGCATACATTGCACCAAGTTTTAACTTTGATGCCTAAAATAAAAGGACTTGAATACCTTTTTGTGCGTGTTAACTCTTATTTAATAGCTGATAAACAGGTTCAAAGTGACAATTAACTAACATTTGGTAGGTCATTTGTTTCTTGGATTTGTAAAGCTAATTATAAGTACACAAGTTAGGCAAATGAGAGCTCGGGATAGATCGGATAAGAGATGACACAAAACTAGTCATCAATGTGACTGTAAAATTGTAACTAGGAATAATGAAACAAGACCACGAGAGTTTAATGATATTTGTTATTTGGTGATCAATGACAATAAATTGACAAATCAGTGAAAATTTTGGATATACAGAAAAGTTACTTTAAACGATGGTTTGATATTAACATGTGCTTAATTTGTGCTATAATAAACGGTTTTTACACATCTTGCTTTATTTAGTAACTTAAAATTAAATTTCAAAATATAATAACTACACATTACATAATACTAGCATTAAAGTGGATGTTACAATAATAAAATATAACCACCTTCATGAATTTAATATAGTTGTTATAGTTTGATATCATAACTTTTCAAATTTGTAATATGACATATTAACTTGTTCACAATCTCACACCACAAGCCCATGACTAGGGATGTCAACGGGGCGGGTTTGGGGCGGGGCGGCCATCCTCATCCCCAAACCCGATTACCAGAGTTTTCTCCAAACCCGCCCCGATCCCCAACGGGGCGCCCCGTTGGGGTGTGATGGTCCCCTAAACCCGCCCCGTATTAATCGGGGATCTTATCGGGATATCCTATTTGGGTGCAATTCTCGAAAAAAGCCGCACCATTTCACATTTATTGTTATTTTAGACCGTTAGCAATAACGAACCTATTAATAATCAATTACAAGCAATCCTTATTAAGTTTTCAATGATAGTATTATACATAAATAATGATAAATTATACCGTCAAAAATTAAAACTTAAAAATATGATACTAAACCAGTTTGTATAATCACAATTTTGCATTCTTACATATATATAAAAAAACTAACAATATTAGAGTAATATTTTTTTATTACGTAAATACTAACAAAATACTATATAAGTATAGATATATTTGTATATGTGTATATATTAATCGGGTGGGGCGGGGCGAGGATTCCCCGCTCCCCGCCCCAAACCCGATTAAAATCCCCGTTTAATCCCCAAACCCGCCCCGTAACCCGATTAGCATGCCCCGCCCCAATTAGTTTGGGTTTCGGGTTTCCCCGTCAGGTTCGTCGTTCAAAAAAAAAAAAAAAAGGATCATCCCTAAATATATTACTCGCCCGCGCTACTTTGCACGGGTATTATTCTAGTATAAGAGATGTATAGAAGTTTACAACTTTTATTATGAGTCGCTAAATGGTTGACTGATGTTGTTTTGATCCATTCGTGTAAGTTAGCCGGCAACCATTGGGTTTATATGTTGGGGATAGCTTGGCTACAATTTTTGTAGCCAATTAGCTACAATCCTTCATAAAAAATACACAAGCAATAAATCAGGGACTCACAGAAAAGAATCAGGACCCACAAAAGAAATAAGGGCCCACATTTATAGCACAAAATTATAGCCAATTAGCTACAATTAATTGTAGCTAATATATTCCCTTATATGTTAGGATAATGTAAAAAAAAAATGTGTAACCTGACACTTTTTCTTTGTTGTGTTTAAGATACGAATTTTTAATTTTTTTTTTAAATATTTTTTATTATGTGTTTTATCATGGGTAAAGTTCGAGAGACTTTCAATAATAATTATCTAGAGAAAAGTTCAAATGTTTACTTTTATTTTGATGCTTACAAAAGGACAAATCTTCACCATCCATCTACTTTGATCTAATTGTGCGAAAAACCTAAAATTTAATATGTAAACCTAAGTCCATATTTTTTTTCTCTTTTTCTTTGTATTTTTTTTTCTTATATATTCACTTTTTTTTTGTCTTTTTTTTTTATAATTCGCGTTTTTTTTTTCAATTCAATTTTTTTTTTTTTTTTTTTTTTTTTTTTTTTTTTTTTTACATTCACGTTTTTTTCTTCACTTTCATACGTTTTCATATGTTTCCGTCCGTTTTTGTCCGTTTTCTTACGTTTTCGCCCATTTACGTCCGTTTTCATACGTTTTCGTCTGTTTTCTTACGTTTTCGTTCATTGTCATACGTTTTCTTACGTTTTCGTCCATTTTCATACGATTTCGTCCGTTGTCATTCATTTTCTTTCGTTTTTGTCCATTTTGATACGTTTTCATCCATTTTCAGACGTGTTTTTACGCTTTCATAAGTTTTCGTCCGTTTTCTTACGTTTTCGTTTGTTTTCTTACGTTTTCGCCCATTTTCGTCCATTTTAATGTAAACCAAAATGTTTTAGTTAGCTAAAAGTAATATCACGTGTGATACTGCCAGTTTACATACAAATGATCATAACAGTCACTTACCATTCCCAAAATAGTACAAACTCGGGCACCATGCAATATGGCTTGGGACCTAATAAATATATATTTGGTGTCGAATACGGTGTTAAACCTATCGAAACATGCACACTCTATCAATTAAGAAAATAAATGCATTACAAATCTAACAAAAGCATGTTACAAGCTCAATGTCTCTTGTGATTTCTCATATTATCACAACATTCTTAACATTATCACAACAATCCCTCAATAACTACTAACTTCGACACTTTTATTGCTAATTTTTCGTGTATCTCATTCTCGTGCTGTTCAACTTTTTGGAGGAGAATTTGATATCACAGGTGACATCACAGATGTGTCAGCTTCTTCTATTTGTTGAATCACGTGTGATATCACAGGTGATATCACGTGTGATATCACATGTGATATAACATGTGTTTGAGCTTCTTCAGTTTGTTTATGAAGATGTTGTGCTTTGTTTAACCATAGCTTCTTCAATTTGCTGATTCAACCATATATATTTTTAAACCCCGTTGTAAAACATATTGAAATACGCACAATGTATCCATTAAATAGACAAATTCAATCACAGCTTAAATAATAAGCAAAATCACACTAAATAACTATGTGTTTAAAGCAAAATCAACCTGTTTAAGCTATTTAATCTAACAACTTAAATAATACTCCCTCCGTCTCATATTAATTGTACAGTTTGACTTTTTGTAGTCTTTCTTCTCGAACTTTGACTTTAGATATTTTTGTTTGTGTTATATAATACTTGATGCAAAATATATGAATGGATTGCGTTTTAAATGTATTTTTATAGGTATAATTTTCATCAAATATTATATAACACAAATAAAAATATTTAAGGTTAAAGTTGAAGAAGAAAGACCACAAAAAAGTCAAACTAGACAATTAATATGGGATGGAGGGAGTAAGCAATATTGCACTATAATAAACAGCTTATCAGTAACTAAAACACAATTATCATCCACAAAGAGCACATAAAACATCAAAATTATAATATAAAACAAATGTGATAAAACACATAGTAAATAGTATATCATCAAAATAAAAAAAAATAAAAAAAAAAAAAAAAAAAAGGAAGAAGAAGCTTTAACTATGATTATAAAACAATAATAATGAAATATCAAAAGTGATACTATACATGACATATAATAAAGCTTAACAAGTAAACAAAAAAACCTATCAAATAAATAAAATTTCACAAGTGATAATACAAATATCACTAGTGATAATACACATATACAGTTCAACTTCAAATATCACTGGTGATACACACGTATGATACTTTTCACTCACACATTTCATCAAACACTTGGTGTGCATCCATGTATACAAAGCTTTCTACTCAGAAACTCAACCAAATGTAAACACTCAAAAACACAACCAAAAGCATGTTACAGTCACAATAAAAAACACTCCAAAACAAATTCATTTTCCTGTATATATTAATAAACAACTAAAATCAACAAAAAAGCAAAAAAAAATCTTCATAAACATTATCAAAAACAGAAATATAAGAATAAAATCACAACAAATAGTTAATAAATAACAAAATATTGAATCGAAAGCGCTGTACCATGTTTTTTTCCTCGAATCTGGTTCTGATTGCCTCGATTCGTTCATTTTTATTTGTTTTATTTGATTTTGACAGTTAAAATTGGATGATTTGTTATGTTTTTATTTTATTTTGAAGTTTTCATTTAGGGAGAGAAAGTGATAGTGAATTGTGATTCTGAAAAGTGATCAGTTTGGGTGTGGGGTTGGTGGGTGTAAGTTCTGCAAAAGTTGATCAGTTTGGGAAGGATGGGGTTAAGTTTCAAAAGTTACATAATGCTCAGTGTTTTTTATTCTTAAAAACTGTTTTTTTATCGGACGGTCCACATTGTCTATTGGTATGCAGCAATTTGAAGGTATGTAAAATAAAGCGCCTCTAATTATCTATTCAAATGTATCAAACTTGCCAATCACAATACAATACAATAGGATAAATTAAAACTTTACACATTTCACAGTTAAAAATTAATTTAATATAGACTAAAGAAATTAGTGTAAAATTAGATACACTCAAAGATTGTGGACTTTCTTGTTGGATAAAATAATGATTATCTTTTCTCGAAAATAATGTTGACTTTCTTGTTGATGTTGTGGAATAATCGCGATAAGATCTCGCTGACAAGGTAAAGAGTGTGAACGTTTAAACACCACAACTATAACTCAAACTAGCTTATTGCAAATTATACAATACGAAAAGAAGAGAATGTAACACCACAACTTATATTTGCTTAAGCTGGAAACATATTACTACAACAAAAGAAAGGAAGAGAGAACACTACAAGATTGCTTGTATGTGTTTTTGGTGTGTCAGACTCTAAGGCAAAGCACCCTTTATATAGGCTTCAAAAGGAATCTCAATTTGCTATCCACTTGAATCAACTTGTATCTTCTCAACTTGATCTTCACAACTTGCACAATCTATCTTGAGATCTTTGATGAGATTTCACAAAATAAAGTGGGTCCTAAATTTGAGCCAATATTCTACAAGTCTTGATTATGTGATTCGGGAGGTCGGGGATGATAGAAGAATAAAGCTTCCATTGTTAGTGAGAGAAAGTAGAGAGAGAAGGAAACTATGTGTTTTATTGATAAAGATGAAAGAGTAAATTACACACTTAAGTCTCACCCCTCCATGGAAGTATGGAGGGGTATATATAGGCTAATATACGCACCATTTTACAATAATGACATTTCTAGTACCTGCGTATATGCCTTACAAGATAACTAATGTAATCCCGTAAATGTCGTTCCATTTACGTGTTAGGAGCATTCCCAATAATTCTACAATTGAAGTGTTTTCCGATTCGTGGTTCCGATTTTGTTAGTAGTTTGTTGGTTAGTTCCAACACCTACACCCAGAAACGACATATGTATATAGTTTCTGCAAGGTTGTCGTGGATTTTGAGACCCTGTGCTATGATTAAAAAAGTAAACTAAATATTACTGTAATAAGTAATCCTACTTTTTTCTTTTTATCATGGCCAAATTTTATATGTAGTTTTTGGCTTGAAAATCAGCATCGTGTGTAACAGTGTGCTTATGAGTGTAACAGTTTGTTCATTAGTATGTATTTAAACTATGACCTAAATATTGTTTTTAATGTTGGGATTTAATTAATCAAGTTAACTATTAACTACGAGTACGCAGCGGATAATGGATCTAGTTTACAATTATAGTTAACACGTATAATAAACAAACAAAGAATAAAAGGGAACAAGAAAACTAACCCTCGTCGACACCCGCAAAAGAAACTAATAGTGGTTAAAATACCACCTCTACGGTTGCTCACACAAACACGTCAAACAAATACGCCCGGAGTGCTAGCCGTGTACCATGTAAACCCAAACACCAAGTGTTAATGCTCAAAACCGGATCAAAAACCAAAACAGCCCAAAACCTGTTCTGTCCGATATATCCAAGCTGTCCAAGATCTGACTTTCTTTGTTGTCCGATATCGGACAACACTATATCCGATCTGTGTTCCCTTTGCTGTCCGAGAACGCACAGGAAGACAGCTTCAGTTTCTGCTTCAAACTTTGATGGCTTGGAACCTTTGACCGAATCCTAATCTTAGACAATAGGATAATAACCTATAAAGCTTATTAATATAAGCAAGTAATTGAGATTAAACTAAATCCTATTAAAACGAAGGAACCCTAAATGCAAGTAATTGGAATTAAGTAAATCGACTAAAGCAAGAATCTAGGAGGCTGTGAATTAATCGATGAGAAGAAGGAGTCTATGTTTGTTTCTGTGATTTCATGATGAGGACTGGTATGAGGGTTTTATATACCCTCTTTGACCTAGCTCAAGATAAGCTTCAAATTCACTTTAAGCCTTATCCCAAACACTCCTAAACACATCACAACTCTCCTTTCTCATCCCTTATCACTTCACAAACAAACCTAGACAGTTTATACCCTTTCCAGATTCTTCTATGGGCCTGCCATAAGGTTTAGGACAAGTAGGTTTAGTGTCTAGTTCATTTCGTGTCCAAACGGGTCGTTTTGAGCTTTACGTGAAAACGTATTCTAAATGTTTAAAGTGTGTGCCCCCAATAGGCTCACACACCTCTAGTCGTATTTAGGCTATTCCAACTCACATATTCCAACAGCTCCCACTTGGGAGTTGGAGTAGCAAATAGCACAAATATCAACGACGGAAACTTCTAGCAACGCTCTCACTCGCTATTTAAACTAAAGGTGTCTGAGATGTAGTTTCATAAATCATTCTCAGTAGCATGGTCATTTATGTCTTGCTTTCATCATCCTTTGTTATAGATACCGTTAAACCATGGATATGGATCCTAACTCATTCCATATAGTTTAACCATTTAGATTCTCGTTATAGAATTTTAATTAGATATACCAAATGTAATCAAGAATCATCTTGCATTACCCTTTGGGTTTGGCCAAACAATTATCTGATTAATTCTGGAGAGGGCCCATGGTATCTTTCTGCACATATCAAGTGGAGTAACAAATCCTTTGTTGACTACAAGTGTTGTGGATGCTGCTTCACATCACTCCAAAAAATAGCTTTTATAACTACCTTATTCAGGACATCGTTTGGCATATAATTACAAAAGTGATATCCACACATAACAAAACTTTCTTGTATCTCAAGTCTAAGGATGACTTAACAACCATTTCAACATTTTACTCATGACAAGGATCCAAAAGTAAATGTTTGAAAGTTGGGGTATCCAATATGCATCCCTTGTGAATACATATGAGTTTGGCGGGAACAATCCATATATTCAAAGAATATAACCAACACTCACATTTGCCTTACATAACAATATTCCTATATTGTTAACCGACAATGGACATAGTTAGAACGATAAAATCATTCAAGGATTAAACATGCAAATATAGGATAACAATTATTATATGAATGAATAACAAATACCAAGTATCTTTATTCATCATAAAGTAAAAATTGTCTTACAATCCCAATTATCCAAATACTATAAACAGATATGCATGAGACTAATTAGTAAATTGAAGTATAATGTTTCCAACATTCTCAACTTTTCTTTACAAGAAAACTAAATAGTCATCTGAGTAAACTTTCCGAATACTAGTTTCAAATTTCACATATAGTGAAGGATTTGAGATGAGTGTCTTATCTCATATGCTCATACTACTGCAAGTGTTATAGTATGGAGATGTCGCCCTACCTTGCATAAGGTATTAGAAGTCAACGACATACTAACAATCATCTTTACAGTTTCTTAAAATGTAAAGTATTCTTATTCCTTAATGTGTAATGCAACAATGCTCTTCGTTGAGCACATCTAGTTAGCAGATTTATCATAACTGATAAAATCCTACTTTAACTAGTTTTAATTATCCTCTAGCATCATTGTACGTGTACAACACTATGCTTTATAATTCGTAAACATTTGTATTAACAATAATCTAAATACTCTCAATTAGATATTGTTGTTGTCAGCTCATCTTGCTCGAGTGCAAAAATAACAACCATTCTTATACACAATATAATATATACATGACAAATCCTTAGTTAAAAACATAAGGTTTCCATCCATGCAATAAATTATTCCAAGTGAAACATACCATTTAAAACTTGCTTGAATGATATATTGCATTTGTGTTGGACTCAATTTTCCGCATATGTTTATTCCAAATAAACATTTATTCCAAGGTTGTTTGTCTATTCCCTAAATCCCAAGTGAAGTTTCATTCCAAGCTTAAGGATTAAAATCTAGCTTAAATGGAATGATAACTTCAATATGTTATACAACATATGAATTTTAAGGAAAAACATAGTGCTCCCACTTAATGTCAGATATATTTAGGAGTTATCTTAATTCAATCAAAATCATATTGTAATTAAATTCAAGATCTCAGCTCCTAGATGCATGATCCAATCCAAACTTAGATTGCTTAAACTTGTATACTAATAAAGATTATATAAACTCATAACCATTTTGATTACACACCGTCCTCGCAAAAGGTAATCATAAAGGAAAGATTTATAAAACTTAATTGCCATATTCCACATTCAAGGAAAACTTGTATGACAATTAATTATCTTTATTTAATTAATGCGTGTATATAAGAAAATCTAATCACAGTCAATTGCATGAGTATGATTAAAAACTTCTCATTATAAACCATGCATTAATCATGTATACAATTTTGTCCTTGTAAGCCTTTCTTTAAAAGAAACTTATTCCAACCTCATAGGTTAAGTATTAGGCGAAATAACAATCAAGATCAAAACATTGATTTGCCTTTTAAGGACTGCATCTTATCATTCATAATTCTAAGACATTTATCAGATTCAAGATGTGATAATGTACCTTAGTAGTTAGCAGATTTACAATGATCTTCTAACTTATATCCTCAGCATTGATATCAAAATATCAATCAAGTGATGAGGCATCCTTGCAGATTTATGAATGAGAGTAACATTATACTTCAGTCAACATTTACATGTTTAACCTTAGTATGACATTAATAAGTGGATTTTAGAAGGTTATGTATTTGTTCTTGAATATCTTCAAGATTTGTAAATGCTCCCACTTACTTTTGTAAGTAGAGACAATTCTCTAAATACTAAGTATTTAAGCAACAATAAATTGTTCTTTATTTGGGAACTACAAAATACATTTTAACTTCTCATCTCTAGTTTGTTAATAAAATGCTTCATAAGATTATAACAAATTCAGAACTTAAATCAAGACATAATGGAATTTCTTCCAACAACTCTAATTAAGGTTTGTAGCAAAACCCTAATTTTGTATCACCCTTTAACCGAAAACCTTAGCAACAGTTTTGTGTTTCTTCGAGCTAGGAGGAACACCAATACTACAATCTTCAAGCTAGGAAGTGTAGAAAAATCAAAAACCCAAAAGGTTTTAAGGTTCGATTGGTTTGAGTGAAAAAACCGAAAATCCCTAAGTGTTTAGGGGTTTCGGTCATGGGTTGTCTTGAATACCTTCTAGGTTTGAACTACATTGAGTGTATCCATGACACACGCAATTTTCTAACCTTGATAGATTTTGGAGGTAGAGCAATTAAAGCTATCATGAATCAAACAATATGAATATAGTTTGTTTCAACACATTAGACATACCATAATAATGTGGTATTCTATGAGTATTGGAATTGTGAGACTATATCAGAATTCCATAGATAACTTAATTCTCTTTGGATCAAATACTTGTCAATTGGGTCGAGCCAAATTTCATATTAAATATTTTCGAACCAAGTGCATGCTATAATGTATATTTCTTGAATAATAGAAGAACCTTATGCTCATGTGTTCACAAGAAGACAGAACTGTTCAAGAATTATATGTTCATGTGTTTACAAGAAACCAGAACATGTCAATAATACATTATAAGTCTTTGAATAATTCAAAGGCCTCATGTTTATGTGTTAACAAGAAGACATAACAATTTTACTATATACTTTATGTTATAAGTCATTGATTAATTCAAGGACATTATAATTATGTCTTAACATGTAAACATAATTATACTAACAAAAGTAATCATGAACGCAAACTCTTGAGTTCTGTAGTAATTTTTCAAGTTAATTTTATACTTCAGAATTATGATTATTATCATTTAACCATAATTATGTTAACTAAAACATGTAGTCGAAATGTTGAAGTATCTTTACACTATATCATGACATTTGAATGTAGTAGGGCAACAAACATCTTGCGTGTTCAAGTCCTAGTAGAATGATTAGCTTTCTTACCTTGCGGTCAAGAGAAACCAATAATATGTTGTTCCTTGCACACACTTTGAGATTTCTCCCACTTGTGTAAGGCACAACATCATATTATGAAAACAAACAACATGTGATTGATTGTGTAAACAATAAGATAATGTCATAGATATTACAAGTAGTTTTAGAACCATAACTTTTAATAAGGAATTGTGGATTATTATTCTATGGATAACGTTCAGAAAGCAACACCAGAAAGGCAACAAGTTATCTAATAAAATAAAATGCAATTATCCTTTAAGCAATGGTCGCTCATATTCGGAAAGTAATGAATTATTTCAAACCAAGTTTGAAATGATATGGGTAACTAACAAGGAAATAAATCTCGTAGCTCCCACTGAAATTGACAACATTACAGGAATGTTATTTCAGTAATAAAACGCAATGCTCCCACTGGATTTGTCAACATTGTAAGTGTTACATTGCCAGTAGAAAGCATATTGCAATTTAATACACTTTCCTATTCTCTTCGAACGCCTACAAGTAGCAATGTACTTAGGTATTGAACAGAGTATATGAAGTCCTACTTATGTAGATGAGGGACTAGCCATTCATGCTTTCATTTAACTTGAATAGTTAGCATGCAATTCCTCCTTTATCGTCTACATAGCCCCAAGGGTATTTAGCACTATAAGGAATAAGAGTCCAAGAAAAATACCTAGCGAATATGCTAGTAATTTCTTTACTCTTTGCGGTTTAAACTCATACATCGTGACAAGTGCAAGATGTCATTTATTTTGGTAGCTATAGACAAAATGTTTTCTAGTTACACAAAATATTTTATCTTTCAATTATTTCAATACCGGAAAAGGGTAATGAAAGATCATAAGTGAGTTTAACAATTGTAATCCTATCTTAGTTTGTCAACTAAGGAGAAATAAATAGGAATAAGTCTCACTCTTCTTACCAGGAAAAGAGACTAAGTGTGTCTTTTTAAGAAAAAACAAACTTTTGTTTACGAATTATGTTGCAACAACACAATTTTAATAAGAACATAGAAAGTTCAATGTTAGTATTTTCGATAATTAAATTCTTAAAAGAATTAACTACCCAATTAATTACTAATTAAGACTAAGATCTATCTTGACCTCCCACTTATTACCGGAGGTCTGACTAGCGTGTAAACAAGTAGGGCAAGAGGTAAGCAACGAGCGTTAATTGCATAAACTGCAACTCTTAGACTTATGAGACTGATCAAGACATTAGTAGACAAGTAATAATGTCATGAGCATGATTAGTCTCATCTTATGCCTCGGGTCCAAGGTCTGACCAAGCATACTCGAAATAAGTCGACCAAGCAAGAACGTGCAAATATCGCCAAAGGTCTGACCAATGAGCAAAATTCGCCATGGGTTGAAATGGCCCTAAGGTCTGACCAAAGAGGTCAAGTCAAATGCACGTGTTCTTGGTTGGGTGGCATAGACTTAAAATTTACATATAGGGTATACACATAAATGTGATAAAATCGTGTACAAAGAAGCATGCAAAACAACTTTGTAGCACTTTATTTTAAAAACTTTTAGTAATGACACTGTAGTGATCATCATGGTTCACGGTAGCTCCAATCGAACTCGCAAGGAGGTGGAGGACCAGGTCAGCGCGAAGCTATGACCGGAAATCCTTTAGGTGTGACTGTGCGCACCGCCTGAAACCCCCTTATAGTTTGTTATAGTAGGTGAGCCGTACTTCCCAAGTGTCCATAGAGTCCAGTTTTTAATTTCATGAAAACTTGTTTCAATAATTTAGGTCACTTAATTTTACAAAAAACAATTTTCCACGAATCAAATAGTAGATCACAATGAGCATGGTATTTAGGCGTGTAAATTAAGACCATATTAATGTCATATTTTTATAGGTATTAGTCCTCTTTTATTTTAGTTTTAGGCGTGTAAACATGTAGGCTATAAACAAAAATCACAAAAGAACATAATACTAAAAACATGACAATAATATTAACAAGTAAACATTTAGATCCGAGAACTCTAGCAAGTCTTCTCCAAAAAGAGAACCATAAGACCTTCACTAGGTTTTCATCAAGTGCCTAGATCGCCACATGCATCACAAAAAATGATTGTGTAGGTCTTATAGCCGGAATACACACATAAAATAATCATGGCAAACTTATTAACTTTTAATTTTATTTATTTTTTGCTATTTTATGTATCTAATTAACCGTTAATTAATTCGTTTGTGTCTTGTTATTTTTTATTAATTAATGACAAGTATTGCATTATAGTTGTCAAAACAAAAATAAAACAAATAACTAAGTTAGATTTCATGCAGCCTTTTCGCGTGTTTATTAAATCGTGTAACCCATAATCGATAAACGAGATGGCTCGTGATGCCACTGTTGGGATTTAATTAATCAAGTTAACCATTAACTACGAGTACGCAGCGGATAATGGATCTAGTTTACAATTATAGTTAACACGTATAATAAACAAACAAAGAATAAAAGAGAACAAGAAAACTAACCCTCGTCGATACCCGCAAAAGAAACTAATAGTGGTTAAAATACCACCTCTACAGTTGCTCACACAAACACGTCAAACAAATACGCCCGGAGTGCTAGCCGTGTACCACGTAAACCCAAACACCAAGTGTTAATGCTCAAAACCGGATCAAAAACCAAATCAGCCCAAAACCTGTTCTGTCCGATATATCCAAGCTGCCCAAGATCTGACTTTCTTTGTTGTCCGATATCGGACAACACTATATCCGATCTGTGTTCCCTTTGCTGTCCGAGAACGCACAGGAAGACAGCTTCAGTTTCTGCTTCAAACTTTGATAGCTTGGAACCTTTGAAACACGAATCCTAATGCTTATTAAGAAGCAATAGAATTAAACTAAACCTATTAAACCGACTTGGATTAACTATAATGCAAGTAATGGGAGATTAAGTGAGATCCGATTAAAACAAGAACCCTAGAGAAGGCTTGAATTAATCGGCTGAGAAGGAAGGAAGGTTTCTATGTTTGTTGCTGTGATTTTTCGTGAATGAGGAGCTGGGTATGAGGGTGTTTATATACCCTCTTTGACCTAGCTCAAGATAAGCTTCAAAGTCACTTTAAGCCTTATCCCAAACACTCCTAAACACATCACAACTCTCCTTTCTCATCCCTTATCACTTCACAAACGAAGCTAGACAGTTTATACCCTTTCCAGATCCTTCTATGGGCCTGCCATAAGGTTTAGGTCAAGTAGGTTTAGTGTCTAGTTCATTTCGTGTCCAAACGGGTCATTTTGAGCTTTACGTGAAAACGTATTCTAAATGTTTAAAGTGTGTGCCCCCAATAGGCTCACACACCTCTAGTCGTATTTAGGCTATTCCAACTCACATATTCCAACATTTAATACGTGTGAAATAGGGACATAAGCCAAATAGAACACAATCATTGATCCCAATGCGTAAATGTGTTCTTGTATGGACTTAAATTTAAATGAACTAATCAAATCGAATAAATGGAACAACCCAATAAACGAACTGATGAACATCCAAATCGCTGCAATATGTAAATGTGTTCTTGTATGGGCTTAAAATTACTAAAATGATTATGACAAAAGATCTATTGGGTCTTTACAACTCAAAGTTACATCTTATTTATAATATTGGGTTATGGTCAAAATGTGAAGCTGTTTAAAATTAAGGGCAATGTGTGGTTAGGCAGCCCGCGCAGGTTAATATAAGGGGCCTATTTCATAAGGATAAAAGATCATGTATATTGTGTTATCTAGCGTCGATGAAGTTAATTGCATTACATTTGTTCCTAAATAAAATTCGGCTTCATTTGTTTTTACCCTGTATCACTTACTTACGGATGTTTGTTTTTTAATTTTGGATGGTGTAGCTCTTGTAGGAGGCATAGCATTCGCTTTTGCAAATCCTGGTCCCGGTTGTCTTGCTGATAGACATCAATTACCCAAATTTAGTGTTATCGGGATATTCCTCATTTCAGGTAATTATCAGTTTATCACTACAATAAAATAGACATATGGTGATAGAGGTTTTAGTGACAGAAAAAGGTGACAAAAATCTAACTTTTAGTGACACTTTTAAAGTTTGTAGAAATTTAAAATCATAAGATTTACAGTAATAACACCTTTTGTGAACAAAATTTGTTTTAAGGCAAGAAAATGTATCCTCACTCTTTTTGTGTCAGTATAAATAGATTTTTAACTACTTGACTTCTTCATATACACTTTTTAACATGTAGTGACACTTTTTTTATATGTTACTAATATAAGTTGGCTGATTAGCGAAAAGGCAAATGTAGCTAGCAATCCATTAGTACAACAAATAATGGCTTTAGTTAGACGTCAATCTGATAAACAATTTCCCCAAACTGCATCATATGTACTTTCACTATAATTCCATTGTATATCTCCAAAACGTTTAAATTGGTGGGAAACCCTGACTCCATGCGCCTTTTTTGGGTGCCGACCTGTATGTAACTTTACGTTTTACCAGCGTGTGTATGTAAATATTTACATTCTTGTGCAATTGTATTTGACATCCTTGCATTCGGTGCTAAGAAAATGAAAAAATATGTTGCATTTTGGTGCAATGATTTTACATACAATCCCACAAAATGCAAGTACGACACTGTTGGGAACACGTCATAAGTATAAAGTATTGGTCATTATATTTGTAATAGGTCGCTAAGTATATTTGGTTTATAATTGTTTGTTTAAGTATGCTAGCTCATGTAGTAAGCCCATGGGCTATGCATTAAGGTTCTTCTAGAACCTAGGGCAACACCTTATCTTGTAAACACTATAAATACCCTCTCTCTTGAAGGGAGAGGGTGTTGGTTCTTTGCTTAATTCATTTTACTTATCATAAAAGAAAGTTCCTTCCACTCTCTCTCTTTCTCTCTCTCTCTCTCTCTCTCTCTCTCTCTTACTTTCTCTCTCTAGATTTTATGTGTGATTGTTACATAATGGTGACCTAACAAGTGATATCAATCGCCAAGGATAGTTTAGGTTGTGGTTTTTATAAAGTTTCAAATCGATTTGCTTAGTTTTAAAACTGTTCTTCGAGTTAGCATAATTAACGAATCAAAAAATTGTTTTAAAACTGATAAAGCTTGTTACTTTATAGTTGTTTAGGTAGTATTAGGTTAGATCTGGTAGAAAACGTGGATTAAAAACTCATTTTGTGGAATATTTTAGATTTTTTTAGTGTTTAGATACGGAGTTCTTCGAGTAATAAGGTTGCATTCCTTCGAATTAGGATTTGAAGTTCTTCGAGTAAGCTTGAAGATCTTCGACTTAGCCTTTAATTTCTACGAGTAAGGATAGTTCTTCGAGTAAGGTTCTGTATATATTTTTCGAGTTAGGAAATCAAAACTTCTACTTTATAATCCTTCTACTAAGGGGTTATATACTTGTTGAATTTTTGCTCTTCGAGTAAGCAACATTCTTCGAGTAACAAAGTTCTTCGAGTAAGGAAGCAATTCTAAGTTCTGAAATACTTTCCGATTTAGGAAATCAGGACTTTAAGGTTTTTATCCTTCGAGTAAGACATTATATACTTCATAAGTTAATTATTCTTCGAGCAAGGATCTACTCTTCGAGTAAGGATTTCTCCGAGTAAGGTTTTCTTCGAGCAAGCTTCTTCGAGTAAGGACTTAAGTGCAGATTCTTCTACTTAGGATTTTTTTTTTTTTTTTTTACCAAAACATCTAATCTACCTATACCTAAACAACACCAACCTTCATTTTCTTTAAAGATCCATATCATTCATTAACAATCATGTCTCAACCACCATATCCTTATTACATTTTTTCCCTTATTACCCTCCTTAACAAGGACAACCATTCCCTCCTCCGCAACAACAACAATTCTTTCCACAACAACAATTCCATCAATAACAACCATACCCTACACAACAATTTTTGATGCAACCATTACCTCTTCCACCAAAACAACCACATTGGTTTGATCAAATGTGTGAAGCTATTAGCAGTCAACAATCAATTCATGAAGCTGGTTCACTAGAATGACCTCCAATGCTCACTCCTGGAAATTATGTTTAATGGGCAAGTCGATTCTTAAGGTTCATGAAACTCAAGAAACCTCATGGCAAATATCTAAAGCAAGTTATCCTTGAAGGCCCCTTTCAGATGCCAACTTTAACGGTTCTCGAAGATGCAACTGCTATTCCTCCACGACCTGAGATTGTGACCACTCTTCCAGAGAATCAACTTACACCAGAACAGATACTTCACCGTGAGGCTGATGAACTTGCAATGGAGTATATTCTTCTCGGAATACCTAATCCGATTTACCGAAGTATTGATGCTCAAAAGACAGCTAAGGCTATGTGGGAACATGTACATCTTTTGATGGAAGGCACTGAACTAAACCATGACGACATGGAGTCTAAACTTTATCACACATATGAAACGTTCATGATTGATCCAGGGGAGTCATTAGAGTCATACTATCATTGCTTCACCAACATCATCAATGACTTGGACAGAAACAATATCATCTTACCTAAAATTGCTATCAACACTAAGTTTCTCAATTGTTTAGGTCCAGAATGGCATAAAAACGTCACGTTTGTTCGTCAAGACAAAAACCTTCTTGATGCAAAGTATGGATTGTTGTATGATTATCTGAAGCACCATCAATCTGAAGTTGACAAAGATCGAGCTCTCCGTGGAATGTATCAACCTTCTCCACCTCATAATCCACTCGCACTTATGGCTTAATCTTATCATGCTCCATATCCACAGTCTAATCATGCATATGTTCAACAACTACATCACTTTACTTACCCTCAACAATCACCTTCAACCCAAATCACTCCATATGATTCTTCACAACACTCAACTGAAACTCAACTTGTTTCATATGAACCGACAGACATAATGTACTATGCACAAGCACATGATGAAGAAGAGGAAGCGTTTAACACCTTGAATCAAGGATTTGCATTCATTTCTCGAGCCTTCAGCAAATTTGCAAACAAATCAAACAATCGTCTCAGCAATTCAGATTTGCATTCATTTC